>CAUYRH010007533.1:0-22941 GCA_963574655.1 Perodicticus potto
CACACGTATCAAAATTGCTAAGAGAGTAAGTTTCATATGTCCTCACCACAAAAAAAGCTAAGTATCAGAGGTGACGGATATGTTAACAAGCTTTATTTAAAATTTCCACATTGTATTCATAAATTATCATATCCTTTTGAAACTTATAATTTTATAGCATTATAAGCTGTTGATTTATAATTAAAAAGAAATATACAAGTTTGAATTCTCTTAAGTCTTCAATTCTTGCCAACACCATTTCTCTGACTTAATTCAAGCTGTCCACTCCTGCATTAATACATACAATTAAATAAAACTACTCCACATTATAGGCATAGTAATAGAATTAAACTCACCTGGCTTCTAACCAAAAGCAACACCACCAGCATTAAAATAAAATATCTTCACTGTGAATTAGTAATGTCATATTAATGGAAACTAAAGGCATCTAAACGTTTTTTGGCTCATTTGCACGTAGATACATAGTCATGATTTCTTTTCTGAAAGAAAGGTAGCCATTTAAAGGAAACCCTAGTGTAAAATTTAGAAAATGGATGTAGAAAATTAGTAAAATGTCCAACTTACATGTCGTTGGGACAAGATATTTCTAAGCTATCTACTTTCTATTATATTTTCTTTATTTCAATTTATGAATTTAATTCTTCAAAGGAAAAACTACAGAAAGTTTATCTTTTGGAAGATACATATTCTGAACTCGAATGATCAAAAAGTTTACTTTGTTAAGAATTCTATTAAGTGTCATTACAATTATTTACTTTCTTCTAAGCTTATATTCTCAATTCTGATGCCTATATCCAATTCAGAGCATCAAACTATTACTTACCTCCTATTTTTAGGAGATATGATGAATATTAACAAGAAAAGTTTGGGTTTGAGTCTACCTGGTGTTTGATCAGGAAGAAAGTATTTAATTATTGGAATCCAAGTGTTCTCATTTGGAATATGAAGCTAATGCCATTTTATCAATAGGACTTTTTGAGGATTATGATAAAACTATTTTATAAAGTATTATACAAATATTTCTTGCCATTTTCACAGGAAAGAATACTATTTAAAAACACACTAATTCAGATATGAACACATCTTATTTATACAAGCATTTATGTGATATATCTGATGCTCATAAACATACACACGCACACACTACTATGTGTCTAGAAATCTCTTTTTGTGTTCAAGAGGAAGGTGTAAAATGTTAATTAAAGAATTGATTATTTTTATAAAGGCTTAAGTATTCATAAGGGATGTTGATATGCTCTTATTTGACTGTTTCATAGGACTTACATACAAAAATAATTTTGTTCTATTTCCAACAATGACCCCACAACTTACAAAATGTTACATAAAATTACATTTATATAATGGTGTTATTAAAATAATGCTAGGCGGAAAGTTAGTGCGTAACAATGAAACATCTTTTGGTGACCCTATATTGATTTCATTTATACTAAAAATATGTTTTAAAATGAATATGCTATCTTGCAAACATTGCCTACTATGGCAGACACTAAACAAACTTGTTTAACAACAAAACTGAAATTAGATTTCCTTCAGATGCTGTCTTTAGAATTTGGGAAATAGAGCTATTTATCTCTGAATGTGTTTTTGGAGAAGTGTCAACATCATGACAATGAATAACAAACTTGTTTTATGCTGTTAGATTTTTTTGATAAAATCGTTGCCCACTGCATGAAATTGTGTGTCAATCTTGTCACCAAGACAAGTGTATTTGATCTCTTGAACTCCAATTGAACAACTTTTCAGCAAGCTGTTGTTTTTCTCACTGAATTCCCCATTCATATGTTCTGTAAACAATCAGTCTCTTTATCACAATAATTATTTAAAACTTATAAAATTCAACACAAAAATTTATTACATTTTATACCTATTGTATGCTTAATCCTACACGATATTTACTGGCCTTCATTCATTTTAGAAAGTATAATTTCCTTATGACACATTTTTCTTAATATAAAATTGAACCTAATGCATATTTTGTTCTTATTTACTTCAGGTAATTAAGCTTTATGTCCCCATTTATAAGACCACTAGATAGTTTTACTTTTTAAGCTAGTAGCTTTTAACTAAGACAGGGACAAGGAGTCAGACAACCATATGCATTTTCTACCCTTGAAAGTAGGAAATTTTCACTTAGAAGCAGAAAATCAGGCAGGTACCACATCAGCCTTGTTGCTTGGTGAAATCATATGCTTGTCTCATCAAGGGGAAAGTTAAGGGAGCTGATATGCATCACCTCTACAATAAGACTTCTAAGAAGTCACTGTGGTTTTCTATCTTCTCTTCCCCTCTTCACTGTCTAGATGTAGAAGAAAATAATGACATGGCACAAAAATGGAGATGTTCCTGAAAACATATTAGTCACCAACAAGAAACATCTGCATTGAGCTTATACCTGGGCTATGCAAAAACAATTATTTTAAGCCATGGTATATGGGCATTTATGGGTTATAGTAACTACCTTAGCAAGCTAATAGAACAACATGAGATCACACTTTGTATCTGTTGACTTAAATAAAAATGACTAGAATGTGGTTATATCAAGCTACCTAGTATAATGCATGTCCTTTGGGAGAGTTAAGAGCTGACGAATAGTTATTCCACATCCCCTCAAAGTTTGTGGTACAATGGCTTGCAGCCAAGTGATACATTCCAGTTTTACTAAAAATTTGAGAAAACATAACTATGTGGTCAAAACTAGGAAACGAATCAGGAGGCTTAGGATAAATGTGACATTTTATATATGAAATATTAACCAGTTTTATGGAAAGGTCATGTGTACTGTCTAGGACAGTGGCAAAGTTAAAAAAAAAAAGTTAAACATATGGTCATCACTCATTAACTCTTGGTATAGACTATGCACAAAACATGATGGGAAGTAACTTTTGTGGAATACAAATATGGAGTAAACCCTTTTGCAATTCAGGAATATGTGCTCCCAAGGTTGGTACAATGGAAGGTCAGTTTGATAAAGAGAACAGAACACATTGTGAAAACCAGGCATAGGAAGCTAGATTTATTTAGTAGGAACATGGGTTTGTATTAACAGGAGAATGACATGCTTGAATCTGGCATTTTCAAATATTAATTGTGGAAGCATTTGGACAAATGGCTACTGCAATAATCTAAGCAGCAATTTTCCTGCATCAGCACAGCAGAGATTACTGAATTTGAAGGCACTTCCTCTAGTATTTCTATTTAGAATTGGACATTATATTTATAATGATTTAGTACAAAATAAGATCAGAAGTATAATAAGACTTTAGATATAAGATTTAGATATAAGAAGGAACTTTACTTATTATTGGAGTTCCTTTTCTATGCTTGATGATCAATTGATATAATATTTTTATTTTTTCTACCTTCAATGTATTTGAGGGAGCTAATTTTGAAAGCAATATAAATATATCAATTACATAATGAATTGCAAGAAATTAAATGTATTTGTACAATACAAAATATACATTTGGAGAGAGTACACTTACTCTGATATTCATTCACTCATTCATTCATTCATTTATTTGTTCATTAAATATTTGATTTCCTACTGCATTAGACCTTTGAGTTATGGAAGTGATTACACAAAATTCTTGCTTTCTGAAGCTGAAACTGTAGAACTAGAAGTAAAAATAAGGACAGACAAATAAATATATTACAAAAATCAGGTCATGGCAAGTGCTATGAAGAAAAGTAGAGCAGGGTAAAGAGAAAGAGAATGAAAGGGATAGAAGGGTTGGCACTATTTAGAGAGGATTTACAAGGAAGGCTTTTCAAGTACAGGGGCATTTAAAAATAGAGTTGCATGAAATGAACAGTTGAATCCTGTTATGATTCTCTGGAGAAAAAGCATTTCCATACTAAAGGATCAGCAAGTGCAAAGGCCCTGAGGCTGGACCTCTCTGTCACTGGGCTGCCCATGAGACCGGATCTGACTAGAAGTGAAGTCATGAACAGCATATTATTAGCTCATGTGATATTCATTTAAAATGCAACATTAATGTAAATTGAATTAGCATTCTCTCGAGCAAAACACTTTTCAGACCACAGACAAATCTTTTGGCCTACATCTAAACATTCTTGGGAATGATTCATAATTCAGTAATTGTGAAAATATATGCAAATGATGACGGTGCCATCCTTATTTAGTGATTGGGTCAGTCTTAGACTGAAATGGATTAAGTAAATGAAAGCTTGTCATGTGTGAAATGGAAGGTTCATACTACAGAAGGTAAAAAAAGGCTTCCCACATCTATTAATCTAAGCAAATTTCTCAAGTGTTGAGATACGGAAACCATAAATGTCATCTCATCATTGACGAATTCCCTAATCCTTGTTTCCCATTATGCAAACACATGCACACAGATACACAGACACACACACAAACACACACGTAATCCTCCCCCATTCCTCTCTGCTCCCACATGGCTCTGTTCATACTACCTTTCTATCTAGGGTTGTGTGTGCAATATTTTCAAAGTGCCTGCCTGCTGGAAGATGCATAATAACAGTTGAGTGGAACTAAATAGCATTCCTTGTATGACTCTCCAAGCTGTATGAGTTTCTTTATCCCTTTCACTATTTTAGTGGTTGACTATTTTAGTGCAAGAAAGAGATACAATAATCCAAGTGACAAGCTCAGAATAAAAGCACTGGGTAGTTCATCAAGATGGAGGCTTTTATTTCATCTCTGAGGTTTATACATTATTCATTCTTTAGGATTAGCTCAAGACCTAAATAGACCCTAGACGTGAAATGAAACTATTCCTAGTCGAATGGATAAGAGAACACCAATATTTTTATAAAAAGTACTAGTAGGTCCTAACTAAAACAGTAATTCTGATGCTCCCTCTGACTGTGTAATAGCCAGTGCTGGGGTTAGTGTGATAAAAACAAAAAACAAAAACTGAAACTGGTCTAAAAGAAGATAGAACTAGAAAAAAGGAATAGAAGAGAGGGCTGACAGGGTCCAGGTGATGAGGACAATGGTTGGCCATTAACAATTTGCTATGGTAAAGCACAAGCTCTTCTCTAATGCAGATTCTGCTGCAAGCATTTCTGATTCCTCCCTGAGGTCACTGAAATAGGTCTTTGCCTCATTCTTGAATGCCATTAGTAATTGATGACCTACTCCTCTATATGTACTTATATCCCATGAGATAGATGTCTTTCTTATGGACTATTAGCCCAATTACTAATTTAATATGTCATTATTCATAGACATAAATAATATTTATTTCCTATCATTTTCTCCTTGCTTTTACAAGGGGGGGGTAATTTAAGTGAAATAACTAAAGACCATCATTTAAAAAATCAGGAGTAACACAAATAACAATAGCTAGCTCTACATTATACCATTACAAGAAGCACTTCACCTACACTCACTCATTCATTATTAATCACATTTCACAAATGGAAAAACAGAGGCACAAGTTGCTTATATCCATTTTTCAAAGTCATACAGCTAGTAAGTAGCAGAGCTAGGCTTTGAGTAAAGACATTGTGGCTCTAAAGCCTATTCACTTTACTCTTTATAAGGAGATGTTTTAAACGGAAATAAATAGTCTGAGCTGAGGGGAATTTCTCCCTGTGTTATGTGAACTAATTTATCACTCCCTAATCAGTCTCTGGATCCAAAAGAGTTAATACAGAATGATCTGAGAACTCAGACTCAACAGAGTCCTCTATGTCAAGAAGGACTAAGGCCCAGCATCATTTCCTATAATGGCTAACATAAAGTTGTTTGGGAAAGAGAACCATCACACTTACAACGCAGAGTAACTGTTTAAGCTCAAACAGCTTTACAGGAACTCATTCAGGCCCATAAGATAACACCGCAGACCCACAGCAACTCACCTAGTTAACCAATTTTGACCAATGCCTATGCAGACTACACTTAGAACCCTCCAGCTCAGTCTGTAAAACTGTGAGGACCCTTCCCTTCTGCTCCTTTTTTGAAAGATTACGGAGATGATGTGAAGTTGTGCTGTTCCTTGCTCAGTAAGTTTAACAAGCTCAAGTTTGGATGATTGGCACATTTGTTTGGAGGATATTGTGGGAGTTTCTTTCCTATTTGTTCATAAAGTAAAACTGGAGCTGACTAAAACCTTGGCATTTGTAGTCGGCAAAAGAAACTGGAAAGTTTCTTTCTTTTCCCCTCCTTTCCTTCCTTCTCATCTTTGCCTCCTTCTCTCCTTTCTTTCCTTTCTTTGATTTCTCCCTCCCTCCCTCACTTCTTCCCTCCTTCCCTCCCCACTTCTCCCTTTCTTTCTCTTTCTTTTTGATATTTTTCTCTCCCTTTAAAGCTTCTCACCAGTAGTGTTTCTTAGTTTTCAACATTACATGTTCTGAACATCTTGACTTTTTATAAATGTCTACATCTGATCCATTTCTAGTGTCTATTTATTCATATCCCCATGTCTGATACATATTTGCATTTATAGTTTAATATCATCCTGATTTCTTCTCTAGGCTTCAGTTTACACTTACAGTGTATAATATTCTGATATCTGGCCTATACCAGACAGAGAAAATATGTGATTATCACTGTGAACACACATAAAATGGCTAGGGATATAGAAAGGTCAGAAAAGTCAGTTTAAGATGAATTGTCCCCCAGAAAGACACACCCAACATATATTTGCCACGACAGCCCCAAACTGAGCAACGATATGCATGAGGTCATAACCATGTGAACATTAAAGATGTCTGACGTTCCTTAGGGAAATGGCCTGCTGGGAGGCCTGTGTGCTACAGTTGTACCATGAACTGGTTTTCTGTTCAATTTTACTAAAAATATGTTATTAAACTATTTTAAATGTAATCAAAATTTACTGATTACCCCCTCATGCAAGTCATGGGACTAAGCCCTGAGGTCAAAAGAATAATTTATAAGCTACAACTTCTCTTTTATATCTGTTTAAGTCCATAGCAAATTACACTAAAGCACAGATTCTCAGCACATTTTAAGTTAATCTGGATTTATTCCTTTGGGGTTGTTCTTTGACATAGTATACTTATTAATGCAGAATAAATTGTTTCAAGTGCAACGAGGAATTGTTCCCTAAGCTTTCCTATTTATGAAACCTCAAAGCTAAACCACTGATCTTATGAAAGGCTTAATTATCTAAACAAAGTAAATAAACTCATCCGACCAAAAATATGCTTGTGCATGAAAGCTGATGATTTATGCTTATAAAACGTCAGACAAAACAGTAGGACGTTAGAAAAAAAACATTATATTGAATTTTATTCAATGATAAAGTGAATGAAGCTAAATGGGTCATGAAAAAGAATAACCAGTTTTATAGGGCATGAGACATATATAGCAGCATAAATTTCTGTCTCTCTCTTTTTTTATTTTTACAGTGATTAAAAGTAAGCAACAAGCCCCACAATTATCTGAATAATTAGACTTTCTCAATTAAAAACAAGTGCTGATAAGATTAGCTGGATTTCTAGGTCACTTTATTTTGCAGAATTATTCATTTATCCAGGTCAGAATTCGATATCTGGGTCTACATACTAGACAGGGCATTCCTAGTTGTGAAGTTTGATTTTTTTTTTTGGTGGTGTGTGTGTAGGGGGGATTCCTACCAAATTAGGAAATTCGTGGGAGGATGTGCATCAAATAATTAGGATAGTGCTTAATGTGTTCTAAACAATACATATTAGTGGTTATTACTTTGTCAAGACATATTTTAAGTAAGTATGAAATCTCAGAAATCTTTCTCTCAAATAAAAAGAAGCCTCCAATATTGTTTATGGTAAGAATTAAATATTATTTTCATGTATTCTTATCTTCTTATGACTATCCTTATTCTTTCCTTTATTTGGGTACATGACATTTGCTTTTCAGTGGGGGGATTAGAATAACTAACAACTAGACCCCTGAACTCAGGGCTTTAGAAAAGCAGTTTTCCAAAAGAAATGGAGGTATTTTAAACCTTGGAGCAGATTAGCCCTTTCTATTGGGCAAACTTTTTGCCACTCCAATCTGCATTTAGGTATGTGTGTTCAAAACAAAGACATAATTTCGCAAAGAAATTTCAGACACTTCTGCAAGAAGCCAGACTGTTTTGCTTGTGTCAGGATGAGAGGGGAACTGTTCCTTTCTACAGATAAGCTTTGTTATAGTGTAGAAAGCTTTTCTTGTTTTGTTTTGTTTTTGAGTATGGGAAATTCAGCAACATTAGGCTGTGTGCATATTGCTGCATAATTCTGAATGTCAAGGTTGTGTGTGTATGTGCATGGATGTGTGTATGCACACGACTACGTACACGTGCATGTGTGCACACCCATTTAATCATACCAGGAGGAATCCCAGCAAGAATTTTGAAAGGAGATACATCTCTAAACAATACTAGAACAAAGACTATGGATGAGACGTGAGTTTGATGTGGTTCCACATAGATTTGGCAGCTGATGCTGTTAATGAAAGACAGAATGTATGAGATATCCTGCTCACTGTGTGCTGATGTAATTGTTATCTGACACTGCCAGTTAGGAAACGGGGAGGATAATTTCCCCTGAAGACAGTAGGGATTTCTGCTGCCAAACATCTTTCAAAATTAAAAAAAAAAAAAAATCCTGGCAAAAGAAATAAAGATTTTGTTCTAGGGTGAGGGGAATCGTTTCTCCCTTGGCACCTCCTGTGATTCAAGTCTTGAACCCTGTAGAAGTGAGCACTGCTGCACTACTCCTACTGAGGGCAGTTCAAGGGCCCTAGCGCTGTGCAGTTGGCCAACAGACCAGCTAAGCTAAGGATTTGGCAGCAGAAACCCTACACTATGTGGAAGATGCATTAGTACTTAACTGCTGCTGTAAAACGTCTCAAAAGCTTAGTAGTGTAAAACAAAACAATTTTCCCTTTTTATCATACAGGGTGGCCATAAGGTTCACGTGCAATTTTAAATTGCACATTATTTTAAATTGCATGTGAACTTTATGGCCACCCTGTATGTGTACAGTTGAGTAGGTCAGAAGTCTGACTAGGCTAGTCTCATCAGGCTAAACTCATGTGTCATCAGGGCTTTGATCCCTTCTAGAAATTCCAGGGGAGAATCTGTTTCTATGCCTTTTCCAGGTTTCAGAGGCCTCCTGTATGCATTGGCTATTGGTCCTCTTCCTCATTCTCCAAACAAGCAACTGGAGTAGTGGTCCTCAAACTGCATCACTCAGACCTACTCTCATGCCCGTGTCTTCTACTTTTAAGCATCCATGTGAACATAGGGCCAACTTAGATGATCCAGAATAATCTCCTTAAGGTCAGCTAACAAGCAGCCATAATTTCATATGTAACCTTAATTCTCTGTTGCCATGTAACATAACATATTCACAAACTCCAGGGAATAGGGCAGGAACAAGCATCTTTGGTGAGCCAGAATTCTATCTACCACAGAGGAGTGGAAAGCTAAAGACCTAAAAAAAGGAAGTCATTATCTAGTACCTAGTTTTTACTTTGTCTCTGGTGTAATTCCTTTCTAGTATTCTCAAGCATTCATTATCTTTATGGACACAATTTTGTATGATTATTTCACATTAACTGAGGGTACAAATGTTTAGGTTACATTGTTTTCCCTCCTAAGGTAAAGTTCAAGTTGTAGTTGAGCCCTTTACCCAGCGAGCGTGCTGAACACCCTCACATTGTGCACACTAGGTGAGATCCTGCCAATTACCCTTCCTCTTCTCCCCTCCCCTCTTCCTCCTTTCTCTTCCCCCTTGCTAGACTATATTTGTGTTGCCTCATTTGTGTGGGTATGTAGTTTGCATATTGGTTTCATACAAATTATTTTTGTAAAATGGTTTCTGTCGTAAATTTGACTAAATCTATATGAATATTTTAAGCTACTTGGTGATACAAGATTTATGTCATCATCCCACTGATAGGTGGCATGATATCAAGAGACTGATTCCAAGAGACTGAATTTCAAATAAAAGTCATCCTATTCCTCCACGTACATGGATTTCACCCCACAGAAGGAAATCTTACTGGATGGCAACCAAGAAAAATACTCTCAGACACACAGGAGCACATAATATTTATATTAGTATGCTATCAGATTTCTTATCAGAGTTTTTTTGTAGCTGCATCAAAATATTCTTTGTTGCACGTTGCTTTTCCTGAGGCGTTTAAAAATGTTTAATAAGTCATCTACATGTTCAAGGAATGTTTTTGCATGAGAATTTAGGCATTTTTTAAGGTTATCTTTTGAACTAGAAATATGTTTATGTTTTAGAGATTCTCTGCCATGCAAAATTTTTTTGAGAAAATATTTGTCTTTTAAGTATTTATCCCAATTTATACTACTATTTAATGATGTAATAATTTATATTTATCTAAAAAGTAACTTATAATATATCACCTTCTTCTTTATAGGCACCATATAATTTTTACATATAAATCATGATCTGTGCATTCATATAGTACTTTTCTCATAGTATACACATTTACCTAAAAAGTAAAGTAGGGCATAATGTTTGTTATGCACTCAACAACAATACAATTCATTAAGATAAAATGTGTTGTTTCTAACTGTAACTATCATTTTACCATAGAAATTACCAAAAGGATTTTTCAAAAATCATATGATCCACATAGCAAGTATCCAATCTCTTTCTCTTTCATATAACTCCCAATGCTGACCTGGCATTCTTCTGTCAAACAGAACAATTTAGTTCCTTTTGTGAGATGTATATGTTATTTATGTTTGGATAAAGTTTGATTCTTTATAATTGCATACTCCATAAGAATTTGTGTAATTTTTAATTAGCTGAGAGACTGATTATTTTACACGTTGCTAAGAACCTGTCTGTAGCTACTTAAAAATCAAACCTCAGGTCTATAATTTCGCATCCTTAATATTTTAATTTTTAAAAATCACATTTGTTGTTATTTCTTTTTTAAAATGCAGTAAGATAATCAGGAATACCTTTCTCTAGCTTTGGCAGACAACAAAATAACCAATAGGATAAAGGAAAATAGGATATAAAACCCAATACTGGGATACCAACCATTGAGTTGCTTCTTAATGTTAATTCTTTATATTAATCAATTAATTTAACTCATCAGCTTGATGGTGGCTTATTTGATCAGAACTTTAAAATCCTCACTGGTCTTAACACATATTTATGAACTTCACACTTTCATGTAATCTGCTAATTTAAAACCTATGTCTTCACAAATATATTGTGCATTTACTAAAAATATGATACTCTTTTACACTCTGGAATTCAGCTGTGAACAAGAAAGATCCCTGTACATGAAGGAGTCACCATCAATTATAGAATTTGACAAGTATACAACTACCTACAGTATTGTGATTGGCCAGCAGTATAGTGGTAGGAACAAACACCACCAGGATGTAAATCAGAATCTGCTCTTTCTTGAAGTTTAAGAGTTTTTACTGCATTGAATATCATGGACACGATCAAAGGAAAACATGAGAAAAAGCAATATTCTTGTTACTCTGTTATTATTGTACTAAACAGTATCAAACAAAAAGCCCCTACTACCACTAAAACACATATCCGAGACCAAAAATGTTATACGTTACATATCATACTTTATATTTTGCATTTTTACATGGCACTCAAATATGCATGGAGCATTATAGATACTGTATAAGTATTAAATATATAACTAAATGAAGAGAGTAACTTATCATACCTAATCCAGCATTCTCCCAACTTCCTACTGCCTTTGAATGTGTCCGTTCTCCTGCTACTGAATTTCTGACCTATACCTGCCTTATTCCTCTTATTCTACCTATCTATGATTTGACTAGCTGTATACGTGAACATAAACACACACACAGCAAAATGCGGCAAAACAGCTTATTTTACCTCTCTATCTCAGAGACCAAAGGAGCTTAAATATAAGAAGGAACACCTATTCAAAATTGTAAGGTATAGGTAAAGAATGTTTGAATCATCTTTGATAGTCATAAAATTATATGTGTCTGCTATGCTTTCTCTTTATTCCATAAATATATGGTATTCTCCTCAAAGAATAGCATGATACCTTTCTTGATTTCCTTTTTTATTTTTTATTTTTTCCCAGTTTTTGGCCGGGGCTGGGTTTGAACCTACCACCTCCAGCATATGGGGCCAGCACCCTACTCCTTTGAGCCACAGGTGCCGCCCCTTTCTTGATTTCTTAATACTCTCAATATTCGTGTGGGCTCCCGGATAAGAAAGGAATTTATTATTGCAGTTTGCTTAATTGTAGTTAAATTTAAATAGCAAATAGAAACATGATAATGTTTTAAGGATAAAAACCAATTTTGAATATATTCTAATGAAAATTATGGAAATGACCATGTCTTAAGGTAGATTAAACATAAGAAAGATAATTTCGCAGGCTATGCTCTCCACTGACAGTAATGAAATGTTTTTTTCTCATACATCCATTAGATAATATGATTAGAAATCATTAGATTATGAAAGAAAAAAAAGATCTCAAATCTAATGTGTATAATATAAAAAATAAAGAAAAAAATGAAAGACTAAGAATGGTTTGACCATATGTTTATGACCAGAGAGACATGCTATCTGACAGTGGTTAAAATCACAAAGGATATAGTCCTTCTCTGGCTCTGCTGTGAAATGCAGAAAGAAATAAAAGTATTCCAGGCAGTTGGGACAGCAAGTGGAAGACTTTGAATTGTGTAAATACCCTTCTTAATAATTGTGTACAAAGGTACTGAAGGTAGAGCCAGAATGGAAGTAGGGACAGCAGTTAACAAGCTCTTCCTGTGGTCAAGGAAAGAGATGAGAATGACTTGAACTATGGTGGTAGCTACAAGGACAGAAAGGTATGAATGATTTAGTGATGTACAGTTGCCCTCTGTACCTATGGGTGCCACATCACAGGTTCAACCAACATTTTGAAAAAACATTTTGCTAAAAAAAGAAAAAAAGCCCAGAATATAATAATAAAGATAATGCGAATAGAAACCAAAACATTATAACGATTATTACTTAAAATTTACATTGTATTGGTAGTATAAGTAATGCAGAGATAGATGATTGAAAATATACAGGAGGATGTGCTATAGGCAAATACTATGCCATTTTATTTAAGCCACCTGAGCACCTGAAGATTCTGGTATCCATGAAGTTCCTAGAGCCAATTCTCAGTGGATAGCAAGGTATAACTGTATTCTAAAAGTGTAACAGCAAAGACATCGTGATGGATTGACATTTTAGAGATGATGAGAATTGGGGAATCAAGAACAATTTGTAAGTTTTGCTTTAGCAGCTGTGCAAACAGGTGATCACCTCTGTACAACATGTATAACTCCCAATGACGACATCATATTCTTCTGTCAAATAGTACGACTTAGTTCCTTTCATGAGATGTATATGTTATTTAAGTTTGGATAAAGTTTGACACTTTATAATTGCATACTCCATAACCATGACCACTCACTAATCTAGGAAAAATGGGAAGAAGATATCTCCGTGAAGACATATATTCAATCGATCATTTGCTTATAGAATGTCAGATAATGCAGATTATTACATAAACATTTCAGTTACAATTTGCACTAAAATTACATTTAAAACAACCTTTAAGTTTGAGTCAAACTGACAAATTCCTATCACAAGTAACTTATTTTGTCCATGTTTAAAGTTATTTAAATGACCAACCCAAAGTAATTCGAAAGATAGATTTATTAGCACAAAGATTACTGATCTAAGCCTTTAATCTCAATGCAAATACGGGTGATTCATGAGAAAAAAAAAAAGAAACACGCTAAACTTATCCATGTGTTTAGAGGACAAATTAAATTATCTTTTAAATAGGCCCAGGATGGCCTCAGCCATTAAAGAGCAGAAGGCTAATAAAACAACTATGCCCACCAAATTGTTTTCTGAGTTTTATAAGTAGTTATCCTCCCTTATAAATTTTATTGGCAATATATGTTACCTTTATAGAGAAGCTGTTTTTCTATATATAGCTCTCAAAAAGGTTAAGAACATGAGGTGTGTTAAAGGCCCATTTTTCTTGTAAATGTTGACTTAAAATAGTTTAAAGAGCCTTTTCTCATGTTGGAGGTGATTAATTGCACTGGGTTTAACTTTTAAAAATTCAGTGCTCAAACCTGGGGGAGGCACATCTTTCTGTATACCCATGTGCATTTACAATGACTTTTGGATAACTTTCCTAATAAACTACTTTTTTTACACAGAGTCTCATTTCGTCACCCTTGCTAGAGTTCTCTGGCATCATAGCTCACAGCAACCTCAAGATTTTGGGCTCAAAAAATCCTCTTGCCTCAGTTTTTCATTTTTAATAGAGACTAGCCTCTCACTCTTGCTCAAGCTGGTCTTGAACTCGTGATATCAAGCTATCCACCTGCGTTGGCCTAATAAAATACTTTAATCATTAGAGGAAAAAATTCAGAAGTTTTTGTTAGAGATTACACATTAAATCGAAATCAATGACAATCAAACGTTATTTAAAATAGTGATCGACTTTATATTTAAGAAATGAGTTAACTTCAAAAGAAGTAAGGAATTAGAACAGCAGGTTAGGTTCTTGCTCCAAAATCATCTTCACCATTTCTTTTAATAAATTCATGCATTTTAATGCAGTGAATAAAATGAAGGAAGCGGAGTAAGGACTGGAATATGGGTCTATGGGTTTTACTGCATTCAACATTCCACATTAAAAAATTATGATTGGATATCTCAGCGTGATTTTGATTTGCATTTCTCTGATGATTAGGGATGATGAGTATTTTTTCCATGTGTTTTTGCTGGTATTCATCTGCCATCTTCAGAGAAGTTTCTGTTCAAGTCTATTAAATGGGATTGTTTGCTAACTCCAGTGAAATTAACCCGCATCATAAAGTTCTGAATCTGCAGATGCTGGCATGGATGTGGAAAGAAGGGAACCCTTTTGTACTTCTGGTAGGATTGCAAACTAATACAGCCTCTATGTGTAGAAGTATGGAGAATCCTCAAAACACAAAAAGTCAACCTTCCATTTGATCTCACAATTCCATTACTAGATATCTATCCGGAAGAATAAAAATAATTTTACCACAAGGACATTACCACCAGAATTTTATTGCAGGTCAATTCACAATCGCCAATATGTGGAAGCAACCCAAGTGCCCATCAACCCACGAAGGGATCCCCAACCTATGGCATATATACATATGTATTCCATGGAGTACTATTTACCCATAAGAAAAGCTGTAGACTTTACATTTTTTGTGCTTACCTGGATGGAGTTGAAACACATTTTTGTTAGTAAAGTACTCAAGAATGGAAAAGAAAAATTATCTGATGTACTTGTTACTAACATGAAACCAATATATAAACAATAACACCCCCACCTGAAAGAAAAATAACTAGTATAGTCTAGCAGAGAGCAAGGGAAGGGGGGGGAGAGGAGGAGGGAGGGGGAAGGGTAATCGTTGGGATCTTACCTAATGTGCCAAATGCGAGGGTGTTCAGCACACCTCCTGGGTGAAGGGCTAAACTATCACTTGAATTGTACCTTACAAATGAAAACAATGTAACCTAAATATTGGTACCCTCATATTAATTGGAAATGAAAAAAAAAATACATCAAGGACAAATAGGAAGTTTATAACAACAAAAATTATGATACATATAAATTTTCACTTGAAATAAACATTTGTACATGTATTAGAATGAGATACTATTCCCAGTCTTCGTTTTCAAAATATTTTACTTTCATGTGACATGATTTGTGAGAATTAGATCACATTCTGTCTTTTGTAAGAGTTATTTATGTAATTGTTTGCTCACAGTGAAATTTCAATTTTTGGTAGATTTTACAACTTTTTGATGTACATGGAGTATACAGCAATATTTCTTACATAAAATTGTCAGAAGAATTAATATGTATTTTTACCTAATAAAATGATGACCATGAAGTAAAGAAATCTAAAATAGTTAGCTAGTATCTGAAACAAATTACATGTAGAAATAGGAAGCAGGGGTTTCAGAACTTCTAGTTTATTAATGATGTCATTAAATCCACCCACTGGAAAAAAATCTGAGATTACCCACCTGCCCAAACACTTGTGCTTTATAAAATCATTAGTTTTTATTTAACTTTTTCAACTAGTCTACATGTATTCAACAGAGTGCAAACCACTCGTATTGGCTAAAATAATAGCCATCTGTAAATAATAATGGAATTGGCTTGTATTTAGATCCATATGATAAATTCTATTTAAAAAAATTTCACTATACCCGAAAGATTAAAATTTGAATTATTCTGGTTTTTTCCAGTGTTTCTTTTTCTTCCTTTTCTTTCCTCTTCTTCTTTTTTTTCTTTTTTTTGAGACAGAGTCTTACTCTGTCACCCTCATGGTATCACAGCTCACAGCAACCTCAAACTCTTGGGCTTAAGCGATTCTCTTGCCTCAGCCTCCCAAGTAGCTGGGACTACAGGCGTCTACCACAATGCCGGGCCATTTTCTTGTTGCTGTTGTCATTATTGCTTAGCTGGCCCAGGCCAGGTTTGAACCTGCCATTTTTGGTGAATGTGGCTGGCACCATAACCACTGTGCTATGGGTGCCGAGCCTTTTTCAGTCTTTGTTTATCAATCTGAGAAAAGATTACTTTAAACAGGAACATTTCTTCTATTATTGGTTACCTTTGAGTGCCATTTTCCTCACTAGTCTATATAAAGGTTAAGGTGAAGAAGAATAGGTGAGGGGTGTTATCATTTCATCTTATGTAATATTTTTGCATCAAATATGCATTTCCACTTAATATGAATACACAAATATTTCTTCATATGCCTAATAATTACATCATATATGACTAAAATGTTTTAGTAACTAATATTTTTAAAGTGGCAGATTTCATTTATGAAAATTTAAATATCAATTACTTATCTCTTAGATCCTTAATATTCCACATTTTTTTCTTTTTTTCTTTTTTTCACATGCAGCTCTTATACATTTTCATAGGAGAAAAATTAGAAGTACAATAGTGGAGAGAAAAATTACATAAAATTCTTTTATTTTTATTTAGAACTATATCTTACTTATTTATATATTTGTTCCTATAGCTTGAAATGGGTGGAGTTTGTCCTTATTTTCAGGATTTTAATAATCTCAAATGCCTGGCGATCATTATTGTTCTAGACTAGTCTTTCCCCATTTTTTGCTATCAAATCTCAGGTTCCCTTTGAATAACAACTACAACAATATCATGCTTTGCTGTTACAAAGTGAGGTGAATTTATCAAGGGCTCCACCATGAAAAAGAGTGTGTGTGTGTGTGTGTGTGTATGCTACTTATTAATAAAACAATTTTTAATTCTCTTTTCCAAGAATTTCAGTTGCCCAACTGACTCTATACAGACTCAAGTCACCAACCACCTCAAATAATAAATCCTTGCAAAGAAATGTACCATATAAAGAAACAGATACTTGACCCTAGGTAAAATTCATATTTTTTACTTAGGTCTTTTTAGAATAAAAGCCCTGTCTTTTTTTTAAATCCCTGTGTGACTCAAGGTAGGATTTCAATCCAGATAAGAGATATTCACATCAGAACCTGATAAACAAAATATCTGAGATAGTGAGATGTTCTGATGCCTTTGTCATCTATTTCTAGATTTAATCAAGACAGGGTGGGAGTGGGGGAAGGGGAGGGAAGGGGGAGGGAGGAAAGGGGGAGAGAGAGAGAACAGGAGACTATGTCATGATGCATGATGACTGGTTGGTGTTTTTCTTTGATAACTGCAATGTGGATGGATAGAATATCATATTCGCAACATTTGTAAACATCCTTCTACTTTGATTAATTATTTAATGATTCTCTGAAGAAAAATCATAGTGAAAAGAACAAAGCCAGTATCTCTCTTAGTTTGGCTCCAGTTTGCATGACTTTTGCATTTATCTTCAGCAAATTTTGAATGAACTGAATGATGTACATCCGGTTGAAAACAACACAAATTAGCCTTGTCACGAGTAATCTTTTAATGAATGCAAAGGATACATTCACGGAGAGGAGAAGAATAATCTGCAGTAAGAGTATGTTCTGTAGCAATTACAAATAGGGAATCTTAACTGCAACTCAGTTGCTGAGTGATGTGGGAAAATTATTTAAACTCTTTACTGAAAATGAACACAATACTGGGATCTATGTCCTGAGGTTCTTATGGGAATAAAATGAAATAATAAATATAAAGTGTTAAAACTGTGACTAGCACTTAATAAATGCTCAGTGAATATCACACAAACTTATATCAGCAATTTTATGAAAAAGCTACTTCTTCTTTCAGAAGTTGATAGTTGTCTGAGATTTTGAGTACAATTCAACCACTTCTACAGTGTTAAAGTTATGATTGCAGGAGAAAAGCTGGCTATATTTTTACAAATATGCTAATTAGTGTCTTACAAATACTATGGCAATTATAAAAATAAGATATTATAATTATGAGTGAATATTCAAGAGACTATTGCTAGAAATCTACAGTTTAACCATGGCAACTGTGCCTGTATGTGTGTATGAGAGAGAGAGAGAGAGAGAGAGAGAGAAAGATCTCCCATTGAAGAAATTTAAGATACAGATCAAATATATTATGAAAATTAGATTATATCCTAGAGCTCAAGGATGTCAGAGACTGTCAGGCACAATTCCACCTGTGAGCCAGAAATATCCCCCAGACTCAGAACCTGGGATGAATGGGAAGATCATGAGAAAACAGCAAGATTTCAAATGGAAAATAACTGTAGTTCTCCCTTATCCACAGGGAATGCATTCCAAGACCGGAAGCAAATGTCTAGAACCACAAATAGCACAAAACCCTATATATACTGTTTTCCCATACATACATACCTACGATAAAATATAGTTTATAAGTTAGGCACAATAACAGATTAATAATTATAACATACTAAAATAGATAGAATATAATAATATAAATAATAAATACTAAAAATGTGTGAATGTGGTCTCCCTTTCTCTCTAAAAATTTCTTATTGTTCTATACCTAGATAGTTTTGGATGATGGTTGATCATGGGCAATTAAAACTGTAGAAAGTGAAACCACGGACAAGGGGGATTACCTGTATAGTATGGGAACCAAAGCAACATGGTATTCACACAAAAATAGAGAAGACATAGACCAATGGAATGGAACAGAAATTTCAGATGGATAACCATCCATATCTAGCCAACTAATCTTTGGCAAAGTAGACAATAATATACACTAGGGAAAAGAAGCCTACTCAAGAAGCCACGCGCAGAAGAATAAAACAGGATCCACATCTCTTATCATTCACAACAATTAATTTGAGATGGATAAAATACTTATATCAAAGCCATGAAACCTTAAGAATTTTAGAAGTGAATGTTGGAAAAATACTTTTAGATCTCAGCCTATGCAAAGAGTTTATGAAGAACACCCCAATGACAATCACAGCAAAACCAAAAATAAATAAGTGGGACTTTATTAAATTAAAAAGCTTCTGTGCAGCCAAGGAAAGAATCAACAGAGCAAATAGACAATGTACAAAATGGGAGAAAATATTATAAACTTATACATTTGATAAAGGGCTAGTAACCAGCATCTACAAAGAATTCAAGCAAATCATCAAGAAAAAAATCAAACCACCCCAATTAAAAGCAAGCAAATGACACGAACAGAAGATTTTCAAAAGAACATAGAGAAATGGCTAATAAACATATTAAAAATGCTCACTGTCCCTAATCATAAGGGAAAGGCAAGTTAAAACCACAATGAGGTATCATTAGATAGAAAAGAATAGCATTCCCTGTTAGAATAGCAAAAGTCAGAAAATAGAATATACCTGTTAGAATAGTAAAAAGTAAAAAAAAAAAAAAAATAGAACCTTTAATGGATGCAGCAAGAAAGGAAGGAATCCTTACACACATTGATGTGACTGCAAATTAGTACAACCTCCGTGGAAAGCAGTATGGAGATACCTCAAAAACTAAAAGTAGACTTACCATTTGATCCAGCAAACCAAAGGAGAAGTTATTATATGAGAAAGACACTGAACTGAAATGTTTACTGTAGCACAATTCACAAGTGCAAAGATGTGAAATCAACCCAAGTACCCATCAATACATGAGTAAATTGACATGTGGTTTCACATGTGATTTTACACACACACGCCATGAAGATGACTTAATGCCTTATGCAATAATTGTGATGGAACTGGAGACCATTATGCTAAGTGGGGTATCTAAAGAATGGGGAAAAATATCTACCACATGTATTCACTATTAAATTGGAACTAACCAATAAGCACAAATATGCACAGAGGTAAGTAAAACTCAACAGAAATCAAGCAGGAGAGAAAAGCAAGGGGAAAGAATGGGCAAACCCTACCCAATGGGTACAATGACTGCCATCTGGGTAATGGGCATACTTAAAACCATGACTCTACCATTATAAAAGCCATCCAGGTAACCGAAAGTATTTTTACCGCTGTAATACTTTAAAATAAAAAAAATAATTTGGAGAAAGTGACCATTTATCCTTGAAGCAAACACAACAGTTAAGATAATTATAGGAATCGAAAAGGTGCTAACATATAATTGCTCCAACATTCCAGGCATTTGCCATATGTTTTAGCTACTATTTGTGAGACCATATTACAGGCCTAATTGTTACAGATTTTACTTCACTTATTCTTTGCAAGGAACTGTAGGTGGTGATTATTATTCTTTCTATTTTGCTCGTGAGCAAAAATGAGACTTCAAAAGTTTCCCAGTGGCATAAAACTAATGGAAGGCAAAAAGAAAATTTCAACCTGAGAATAGATGTTTCTGTGAATAAAATGTTAAAATCATCCCTGGCTTAATACCAGCCTGCCAAAGAAAATGACCACAATATCTTGTTTTCTTAGAGCTCATTAAGAATTTAGATAATTGTGGAATTTTTTGTAGCCCTCTTTTTTTTTTTTTTTTTACTAGGAAGAACTACTATTGCTCTAGTGGTTGAAGGGGCTATGAAGTGAGGTACAAGCCTTTTCCCTATGTGACTGAAATAGGATTAAATACGTGAGAAATCAAAGCTACAATTTCTTCATACCAAGTTGCCCACACTGATCTTGGTTTTTGTTCTTACCAGCCATATAGACCCCATGTGGGTGAGAGCCAACTGAACCTGTGTATTTTTGTTACTTCTTGGCCACCCAATGATATAAAGATACCATACAATTGTTATCTCCTACCTTGTATCTTTCTATACAGCTAAGTAAATGTAGCTTTAGATTAAATTCTATTGTATCTGTGAGTATAATTACCAATTTGATCCCCTCACAACTATAGTGGTAGAGCAGGCTCCAAAGTCCATATGTCTTATCTGCAAAGGTCACATATCTGACTGGAATAGACTGTTTAGCTAAACTAATCTGAAAGAAATGGCTTGTAAGTAAATAAACCTATCTGTGGCATTAATATTAAAGATCATGCAGTTAAATAAGCCATTTGCTCATTTCAAATGAATTTATGGGACCACAAACATGTTATTTTACTCCCTATTTTATCTATTTTTCCTTTATTATCCTTTAATTATTATTGACAGTGCCTCAGGAATAATAGAACTTTGTCCTCTGTACCAATGAAAGTTATTTTTATTGGCTGAGAATGGCATCATCAAACCACTGATGACAGGACACACAGATGTTTATTAGGATCAAGGTGGGCAAGGAAGACAAACAAGGAAATAAGAAATAAAAGAACAAGGAGACAGGGACCACCTCCGTACTCAGATCCTTTTACCTGGACGACCCTTTGGTGAAATCAGTATTTGAGCGAGGGCACCATTTTATCACAAATATGTTGATAAAGTAATGAACAGAAGGGATGGAGGGGTAGAGAGAGAACTGTGTGGAGAGGAGAGGAGAGAAGGCAAGTCCTTTAATCCTAAAGAGAATGATTTGGTGACCAGTCTTACGTGGAAGCTAGTCTACTTCTGTTTTATCTGGTGGATGAACCATTTCTCATTAGCAACAGGACTGTTAGCAATAAGTGATGCTCCAGGAATCGAAGATTTGAACAGCAGGCTTTGTCACTTCTGAAGAAAGAAAATGCTAGAGGTCTGAACAAGCCTTGAGACAGGAGAGTCTGGGGTTAATCCCCTAAAAAGCCATAGCTCATAGAAAGAATTATTCTGTTGTGGGGTTTTTGACCTTGTCTGCATGATATTTTTATTAGGTGAGCTTTTAAAAATCGCTAGGTCCTACCTTAGACCAGTGAAAGAATTAGAATTTCAGCTCCAATCCTGATGTTTCCTAATACTTTCCCAGTTGATTTTATTAGACAGTTCCACTAGAAATAAACATGGATTTTGAAAAGAGATAAACCTGGGTTTAAGTGTAGCTCAGTTACTTATTAGCTGTGTGATCCTGACTTTAACAAAACTCTGTAAATCTCAGTTTCCCCATTTATAAAATAAGGACAAACCGCTCTGGAATTATTGTGTACAAAAAATAGAAAAAAAATATGTGACTTACCTATAACATAGTTGACCTACTTAAATTTTAGTTCTCTTTCATTAAAAGAAATTTTATAAATTTCATGTTATATCACTGATGATAAATTAGAAAACTCTTTGGAGGAGAAAATTGTATCTTGATTTGAGTTAAAAGTCTACCTAGGAATCCTGAAATAATATTACAAGAATTATTTCAGAACAAATGATCATTTTCAAAAAATAAAATCACTAGGTTTTAACCATCTTATTAAATTTTAATAATACATAAAATTCCCAACCACTGAATAGCTATAATAGTTTTTTCATCTGACAAACAGATATCATATAACTCACTAACCTCACAAGTTAGTCATATAACAATAAATTTAAGAATATACTGAGGGTGCCAAAAAACGTATACACATTCTGAGAGTTGTAATCTATGTATCAATTTTCAAAGTTGAATTGAAGCC
>CAUYRH010007538.1:0-16757 GCA_963574655.1 Perodicticus potto
GTTGTGGCGGGCACCTGTGGTCCCAGCTACTTGGGAGGCAGAGGCAGGAGACTCGCTTGAGCCCAGGAGTTGGAGGTTACTGTGAGCTGTGATGCCACAGCACTCTACCCAGGGTGACAGCTTGAGGCTCTGTCTCAAAAAAAAAAAAAAAAGAAAGAAAATACATCTAAAAGCCAAACATTACTTATCATCGCTTCAGCTAACCCTTGGTCCAAGCAATCATGCACTCTTGTCTACTCTCATTCCTCAACATAATCTCAAGACCCTGTTAAAACAGACTTTATCACTCCTATGCTCGCGACCCTGATGGCATCTCAATCTCACTCTGGGTAAGAGCCAAAGGTCTACTAGGTCCTTGGCTACCTCTGCAACTTCATCTTCTACCATTTTCCCTTTGCTTGTTTATTTCAGCCACAATGACCTCCTTGCTGTTCCTCAAACCACTAGGCACATTCTCATCTCAGCCTCAGCACTTACTATTTCACCTGCCCAGAACATTCCTCTCCCTGATTCTTACATGGCTCAAACTGCTTAACCTCCAGTTATTTTATTTCAAATTGCAACCGGCCTTGCTCTCCTTTCTACCACATTCCCCAGCACACCCTCGCCTTTACTTTTCTCCATAGCACTTACTAAGGTTGACACTATAGATTGAACTTACATTTTACTTTACTGTCCCTCCCTGGCACCCACGCCACTATATTATAAGCTCTATAAAGGCTAATTTTGTGTTCTTCATTCACTGTTGTTACCCCCCCAACAGCTAAGATACTTGCTCACAGCCAGTAGGCAGTCAATAAATATTTAGCTGAATGAATTCAATAAATGACTTCATCCATGCTAATGGTGCTGGGGGAGTAGGAAAAGCACAACAGTATTTTAAGACAGGAAGCTATATAATAAGCTCATCTATTATGCTATGTATCTGGTTCAAGCGTGTTCACAAAACATTTCCTCTTAGCTGTTTTCTACTAAGAACAAAAAGGAACCATTTCCATATCTCCACATATATCTCATTATACAAATAGTAGAAACATGGAGTGGAGGTGTTGAAGAATGACTATACGGATGCAAAAAAAAAACTGCACTTAACACATTCTAGTTCTCATTACGTGAAAAGGTAAATTACCTTTATATTAACAGAGCTTAGATTTCCTTCAATACTCTATCACCACAATGCAATAATATATTTTCACACATACACAGTAACTTGTATTACTAGAAATACAAGACATAACTAGAAATTATTAAGATATAGCCTGCTACAGTACTTTTATAAAGTTTCTTCTAGACTGTTACACAAACCCAGACACTTCTTATACATAAAAGGCTCTATCCATTAAACCAAAATATCACTCAGAATAGCATTTAACTGTTAATGAGAAATAATAAATACACCAAAATTTGAATACCTTCAAAAATTCCGAGATACAATCTGTTAACTGTTTGTGGCCTTGGATATTTAACTCCAGTTCATAAAACTTTGATAAAAGCTTAGACTCTCTGCCACACTGATTGCAACTATAATAAAATAGAGTGATAAAATTAAGATCAGAGTGGGAAAAGCAATAAAGGTCTATTGTATTACATCCTAGAAAGATGGAAAGAAGCATTTGTAACCCTAATTCTTTTATAGAAATTATCTACGCTATGTATATTAAAAATTAAATTTAAAAAGTAGAGCGGTCATGTATTTTGTAACTATGACATTTTTAAAAGATATTTAACATTTATTCTTAGTATATTCTAGCCAGCTCCAATCTTACTTTTTCAGCCAACCACACAGACATAAAGCATGAGGAGATCGTAAGAATTCAGCCACACATAGTTCCTAACACCTGGATGGGTTCAACTGCAATTATCAAGTCAGTTGTTTACATGTTCCCATGGAAATGTATTACTATAAATATTTTAGGTCCCATGATAACCCACTAAAGCTATAACTTGGAACTGAACTGAAAATTAGATAACATATGAGCAACTATCTTAGAAAAAAATGTGCCATGAAAAAGCTGAAATAGACTTACACAGTTACATAAGCATATTCCCCACAGAATTGCTGTTGGACAATATTCCGCACATCTGGATTCTTTTGTTTAGACAAAGTATCTTCCAATAGAGACATAAAAAGCTTTGAAAACTCTTGAGCATCCTGAAAGTTTAGATTAATAAAAAGAAAAATTATATCTTGTTTTTCCACTTCTAAAACAAGTAGTAATAAATTAAATATTCCAGAAACTATCTATACTTCCAAACTTATCGATTTCCAACAATGACTACAGCTATGCTAAATCAGTCTGTGCTGACATATGAATTTTCAGAAATGGAATCAAGTATAATGTATAATCTACTGGGCAGTAAACAAAGGCTCTAATTCAAAATATTTTAAAGCTTAATTTTTTTTTTTTTTTTTTGTAGTTTTTGGCCAGGGCTGGGTTTGAACCCACCACCTCCGGTATATGGGGTCGGCGCCCTACTCACTTAGCCACAGGTGCCACCCTAAAGCTTAATTTTTAAAAAGCATTCTACTCCATTTCTCTTTATAAATAGTCTAAGGAATACTTGGTTACCTGTGAATATTTAACAATAAAAAGAGTTCTTACCTGCTGTTGCCCAGTGTCCAAGCCCAAGGCTTTAACAAAGCCTGATGGATCAATGTATCGTCTATTACTGTTCTGCAACAGGGCAAACAAGTACTGGAGATGCTCACAAATTGTTTTAGGCTCATAATCTATTAAAAGAAAAATAAAAGTTTACTTTTTAAAAGTTGCTACTTTTCTATCTTTTTAAAAAACGGTGCTTCTTCACAAAAGAACATAATTAAACATTCTTATATCTAAGTTATATTAATGTTTTGTTATCATTTAAAAACTTAAAAAAAAGGAAAAAAACCCAACAAAATTAGCAGCCACACATCTTTTCAAAGTAATGAGGCAGCCAGGCTGTTTACGTTCATTCCCTAAGGCTGTTAAAAGCTATCCAAGTAGGTTTATGTTTACTATAACTCTCTGATCTTAGAGGTTGGAAAATTCTATAGTAATGTCTTAAATAACTCAAACTCTGCTGGTTTTCCTATCTGGAAAATAGGGGCATGGCTAAGCTATGAATACAACTCAGACTCCCTAGAGTTTATCTAACATAAACTCTTTCCTCTATGCTACTCTGGGCCTATTAAACACATTAGCACAAGAAAGCGTGTACTCTTGTTGAAGAATATGGTTAAAAAAAAAAAACAACAAAGTCTCGGCGCCTGTGGCTCAATGGGCTAAGACGCCAGCCACATACACCTGAGCTAGCGGGTTCGAATCCAGCCCGGGCCCACCAAACAACAATGACGGCTGCAACCAAAAAATGGCGGGCGTTGTGGTGGGCACCTATAGTCCCAGCTACTTGGGAGGCGGAGGCAGGAGACTCGCTTGAGCCCAGGAATTGGAGGTTGCTGGGTTGCTGTGATGCCACAGCACTCTATCCAGGGTGACAGCCTGAGGCTCTGTCTCAAAAAAAAAAAAAAAGGCTTTAGTAAAATAATAACAATTTATAGGTCAAAAAAAATTTTTTAATATGCTTGAAGATACAAATTAAAACCGTAATACTCAACAAAATTCATGGTACATCATTTTGTGAAACAGAAATTGAATTTTCACTTGTTATTATATTCTCATTAAGAAAAGTGTCAGAAAAACAATGTTAAAACTTAAAAATGATCCATTTTAAATTGTTAATCTTTTGGCATACTTTTGTATTTCTATTAAATACATAATATACTATTAGTCTAGATTTAGGTATTCAGAAATATAGGAATGAAGCTTTGTGTAAACCACCTTCTAAAGAATCTTTTTTTTTTTTTAAGAGACAGAGTCTTACTTTATCACCCTCGGTAGAGTCCCGTGGTGTCACACAGCTCACAGCAACCTCCAACTCCCAGGCTTAGGTGATTCTCTTGCCTCAGCCTCTTGAGTAGTTGGAACTACAGGCACCTGCCACAACGCCTGGCTATTTTTTGTTTTTTTGCAGTTTGGCCGGGGCTGGGCTTGAACCCGCCACCCTCGGTATATGAGGCCGGCGCCCACTTCTAAAGAATTTTTAAGTACTATGTTTTGAAGCAAAGAGCACTACTAACCGTGTTAAAGACTCAAGAATCACTATTGTCTAAAGGGCTGCAAGAAGATGTGGGGTGTAAGAATCCTATCTTTCCTCTCTTGGAGCCAACACATGGGGCCATGTGCCCAAATCAGAACATACATAGTATAATAGAAGAGCACAGAATTTACAGATGGGGATAAGAACCCAAAGTTCCCAACTTGAAGCTCCTGAGCCTATACTATAATCCTGAACACCCACTCTCCCCTTTCCCCAACTTTGAGAAGAAAAACAGGATCAATCCATTAACAATTCCATTTCAAAGAGGAAATCTCTAAATAAGTAGTATCATATATCAATAACATTTCACATATGTGCATAAAGCAAAATATGTTAATTCCAGTAGAAACAATTTGAAACTGATTCAGTATAAATTTACAAGTGTTGTGGCGTATTAGTGGTTGATTTTCTCATGTTTAATAAACGTAACCTTAATTTTAGAGAATATCATGTGAGTCAGTCTATTTAGGAACAAAGCCAAATGACTGCTTACATTGAAATATTTATAAAGTCACTCAAATTAAACAAAAGAATACCATTTTCTATCTTATTGACTGATTTTTATTAATCACTAGAAATTAATGAACTACAATCACAGAGAAACTGTAAGCTGGTCACAGTGGTGCATGGCAGTAATCCCAGCTACTCAGAAAGCTGAGGTGGGAAGGCTGCTTGAGCCCAGGAGTTCAAGGCTGCAGGGTACTATGATCAGACCTGTAGATAACCACTACACTGTAGCCTGAGTAACACATCAAGACACCATCTGGGGCAGGGTGCATAATTTCTGCACTCTGGGAGGCCACAGGTGGATTGCCTAAGCTCACCAGGTCAAGACCAGCCTGAGCTACACTAAGACCCTACCTTTAAAAATAGCCAGGCGTTGTGGCAGGAGACTGTAGTCTTAGCTACTCCAGAGGCTGAGGCAAGAGAACTGCTTAAGCCCAAGAGTCTGAGGTTGCTGTGAGCTATGACACCACCACATTCCACCAGCACTCTACTCTACTGGGGGCAGCAAAGTAAAACTCCGTCTCAAAAAAAAAAAAAACCCCATGTCAAAAATGGAAAGAAAAGAAAAGAAATTATAGCTGCCGGCTATACTAAGAATAAGCAAATGCACTTCCTTCATTTGAATTTAGCCATTTGGGTGCATAAATGACAAATATACAGGGGGGAAAGGACAACTATAGATAGCAGCATGTCTGGCATGTAACAAGCACTCGTGTTTCCTTCTTTGCCCTGGTTCTGAAGTGATCTAGCCGGAGACAACCTGAGAAGTGAACTCTTCCCCACCATCTCCACCAACCTTTCTCTTCGTGGATACCATCTCCCATCACATACTCATTACAGGTACTTGGACATAAGTACAGTGCCTGCCGAAGCTCCAGGTTGAGAAACCACACTTGAAGAAATGTGTTGACATAACAAGTAGCTCCAAGGTTAGTCAGGCCCACAAATGAGTTCTATGAAAACACAAAATTTACAATTGTAAAAATCAATTCTTCCTTAAACAGAAAATTTGTAGAAGTATTATTTTTTAATTTTTAGATTAAAAATTTCTAAGACTGTCACAACCAAAACCAACATAGGACAACTACCTTAAGTCTCTCCTGGCTGGAGGTGGGGCATAATTTTCATGAAAGCCCCATTTTGGCTTGACCACAGGATTGGAAAAGATTTTAAACACCATCACTGCTCATCTCTACCATATTGTCTTCTCCAGCCACTTAAATCTAAAATTATAATGGTAGATTCTAGAAAACATTAATTTTGAACATGTGTATTTAGGTTTTTCATTTGCTACACTCCTAAACTGCCAGCATTAAACAGAATGACAAAGTAAAACTTCTAAAAAAAAAAAAAAGGTCCTTTATACTCCAGAGATTTGGGGGATTAGGGGTGGGGGAAGGGAACTGGTTGTAACTTTTTCTAAAGGTAAGGTTCTGAATTCCTGGGCTTACAAAGAATTATTCCTCTTAATAAACAAAATATCTATACACCAACATCACTGACTATTGTGTGAATGCCAGTTTTTATGGTTAGAAAATATTAATGTGGTCCAGGCACAATAGCTCACAGCTATAATCCTAGCACTCTGGGAGGCTGAGGTAGGTGAACTGCTTGAGCTCAGTCTGAGCAAGAGAGAGACTCTGTCTCTACTAAAAATAGAAAAAATCAGCCTAGAGTGCTAACGCACTTCTGTAGTCCAAGCTACTTGGGAGGCTGAGACAAAAGAATCCCTTGAGCCCAAGAGGTTGAGGTTGCTGTGAGATACCACACCATGGCACTCTATCCAGGGCAACAGAGTGAGACTCTGGGGGAAAAAAAAGAAAGAAAGAAAGAAAATGTTAATGTGTATTTTAAACAAGTAAAACTATTAGGCTGGGCATGGTGGCTCTCACCCATAATCCTAGCACTCTGGGAGACCAAGGCAGGCAGACTGCTTGAGCTCAGGAGTTTGAGAACAGCCTGAGGAAGAGTGAGATCCTGTCTCTACTAAAAATAAAAACAGTAGCCAGGCAAGGTGGTACACTCCTCTAGTCCCAGCTACTCGGGAGGCTGAGGCAGGGGATCCTTGAGCACAGGAGTCTGAGGTTGCTGTGAGCTATGCTGCCAAGGCACTCTAACCTGGGGCAACAGAGTGAAACTCTGTCTCAAAAAAAAAAAAAAAAAAAAAAAAGTAAAACTATCTGATATATATATATATGGAATATAAGCCCTAAAAAGCAAGGTTGTATGTTAGCTTGTTCCCCTGAATTACCACCTCTTAGCAAGAGACTTTAAGAGTTCTAACTAAAATGTGCAATGTCAAAGCAAACACAGAATAAGCATTCAAACTAAAACCATTATTTAAAGGCTTACTGGATTACAGAGCTACCTATTTTAAAGCGTATCATTAAGAATTGCTTCTATTTTCAAAAAATATATATAATAAATGCTTCAAAAAAAAAGAACTGCTCCAATTCAAGTGGCTTAGAGTCTTACATTCTACTATTTACCTTAAAGCTGAAAGAAAAGGTTACTAAAAATCAGTAGTGGTTTCTGATTATAGGCACAAAACAAAAGCAAAAATAAAAATCAAAAAATATCAAATAGCAATCACTTAGAAAATGATGGTTTACCTTTTTTCTCCTCTCACAGTTGGGGTCATCAATGTTATGGAAACTATTTTCATCTATTTCTCCTAACCAGATATGCTCACCAATCCCAACCAAACAATTTGGATTTCCTTTGCAGTTTCGCCTATGGGAAAAAATTGTTTAATTTTAAAATACCACAGTTTCATAAGAACCAAGCAGATTAAAAATATAATGAGATAACATTTCCAAACTATTTCTCCTCTATAAAATTAGCAAACCAGAAAATATAACAAAACACTCACTTTGTGAGGCTGTAGACAAATGAGCATGCATACAAGATATGACAATTAAGTTCATCAACTTGCCACTGTACACTTAGGTTAGCAGCACCGTACAAATAACTCAGTATGGTTTCATAACTTTGGTATATCAGGGTTTCAGAGCTGCCTTACTTACTGGCATTCATTGTTATTATTATTGTTGTTGTGTTTGTGTGTGCCTTTACAAAAATGTCAGAGCTTGAATTAGGGGAATGAACAAATACTAAAGGCTGGGCTCAGTGTCTCACGCCTATAATCCTAGCACTTTCGGAGGCCAAGGTGGGTGGATTGCCTGAGCTTATGAGTTGAGACCAGCCTGAGCCAGAACAGAGTAAGACCTCATCTCTAAAAACAGCCAAGTGTTGTGGCGGGCACCAGCAGTCCCAGCTACTCGGGAGGCTGAGGCAAGAGAATTGCTTGAAGCCCAAGAGTTTGAGGTTGCTGTGAGCTGTGATGCCACTGCACTCTAATGAGGGAGACAAAGTCAGACTCTGCCTCCAAAAAAAAAAAAATTTACCCTGAAGATAACTTCTCTAACAATGCAAAAACACATGCACTAGGTTATTCACTACAGCACTGTCTATAATTGCAAAATATTGAAAAAATCTGAATGTCCAAAGGGTACATTGACACGATGGAGTACTATGCTACTGTGAAATAAAAAACACATGAAGAAGGCCTCTATGTACTGATGTGGAGTAATTCCCAGGATATATTATTAAGCAAAAAAACCAAGTACAAAAGAATATGTATAGTATACTACTATGTAAGAAAGATGGGAAAATAAAAAATGTACACGCCTATGCTCATTTGAACAAAAAGAAACACAGAAAGGTCAAGCTGTGGACTTAATGAAACTGATTTCTCTATGGAGCATGAATGAGAACAGGGTAAAAAAAAAAAAAAAAAGGAGAAAACAAATCACCGAGAATGAGAAGAATGCTAAATTCAACAAACAGAAACAAAACATTTCAACTTAATAAAATACCCACACTGAAGGAAGGTGGGAGGTGACTGGCCCAAGAAACTTGAACACAGTCATTAATTAGCAAGTTCATTCAGTAGTGTCTCCAGGTTGCAGTTAAAAAGTACAAATGCCAAACTCTAATTAGTAGACTTCCTTTTCACAGGGACATGATTAATAATTCTCAAACACAAAGCTTGACTTCTAAATATTCTCCACTAAAAGATACCAGGACTCCTTGGAGAAATGGCTGGTTCCAAGACTAGGCAGGAAAATGACAAGATGAACATTTATTTTACTGTGCCCCAAAAGGATGTACTCAAGGAATCACAGAGACAAGTTAAAAGGGCACAGAGTTTCCTAGAAGGGGAAGGCCCCACTAGCCAAATAAGACAACAGAATTTGAGCAATAAAATAAATAACAATAGGATAACTAACCAAAATAAATAAAGACACGATTATAACCTACTGAATAAAGAATACACGGCTTCATGGTGACATGGATGGCTGGGCAGATGAAAGAAAACTCTCAAGAAGAGAAGAAGAAACCCAACTATTTAACTGGAAGGAATGACAAAATTAGAAAATCTCCATTTGGCATCCATTAGATTAATAAAGAAATCTGGCAAGAACCATCAAATGGATGCTAGTGCAGGCAAGCTGGAGAAGCAACAATATTTACAATGTCTCAAAGTCTATCAGCACAAATTTACTGACTACAAATGTGGCAGACCACCTTAACCATGTGATTAAAATTAAGGTAGTAACAACACACCTAACTGACAACACACACCTCCTGATATAATGCACTAAGGATATAGCGTGGTGTTCTAGCCAAAAGTACACAACCTAAATCTAATAATGAGGAGACACTAGATGAACCCAACTTGGGGAATTTTCTCCACAAAGTAAATATCATGAAATACAAAGAAATATGTTGTACAAAGGAAGAGTCAACAACCACTCCAGATTAAAGGAGTCTAAAGAGATGACAACTGAAGTCAACATGAATTTGGATGTTCTTTTGGACATTATTAGGGCAGTAAGTTCTGTGTATTTCTTTCTTTTCTTTCTTTCTTTTTTTTTTTTTTGAGACAGAATCTCACTCTTTCACCCTTGGTAGAGTGCCATGGTGGCATCACAGCTCACAGCAATCTCAACTTGGGCTCATGTGATCCTCTTGCCTCAGCCTCCTGAGTAGCTGGGACTACAGGCGCCCACCACAACACCTGGTAATTTTTCTATGTTCAGTAGAGACAGGGTCTCACTCTTGCTCAAGGTTGGTCTCAAACTCGAGGTCGAGCAATCCAGTCTGGGCCTTCCAGAGTGCGAGGATTACAAGAGTGAGCCACCTTGCTGAGCCTAGTCCTGCATATTTCTAAAGGGTATTAACAAAGTATTACTAGTGTAAGAGATTGGAAACTTCATAAATGCCCACAGGGAATTAATAAATTATAACTAAACAATAGAAACTAGTGGGGGGGGGGGGTAGCCAGGCATGGTGGCAAATGCCTATAAACTTACCACTCTGGAAGGCCAAGGTGGGAGGATCCCTTGAGCTCAGGAGTTTGAGACTAGTCTGAGCAAGAGTAAGACCTTGTCTTTACTACAAATAGAAAAACTAGCTGGGTGTGGTGGGGCACACTGTAGTCTCAGTTACTTGGGAAGCTGAGGCAGGAGGATCACTCGAGCCAAGTAATTTGAGGTTGCTGTAAACTAGATTGAGTCCATAGTACTCTAGCCCAGGCAACAAAGTAAGACTCTCAAAAAAAAAAAAAAAAAAAGGTAGAGAAAGCTTTTTATGTTGTAATATGTAACAACATTAGCTGAAAAAAAAAATACAAAATTGTGCATATCATGTTACCACGTTGTTTCCAAATGGGAATGATTTGTTTAGAAAGAAGGATATACTATAAACTGGAAACAACCATGTCTATGAAGGTTATCTTTGCATTCCCCAGCTGCAGATCACAAGTAAAAGACTTTGGCCTGGCCAGGCGAATACTTGTAATACAGCAGCACTTTGGCAGGCCAAGGCAGGAGGAATGGAATTCTTAAGCATTAAGAGTTCGAAACCTCTTCTTTACGAAAAGCAAAATTAAAAACAAACCAACCAACAAAAAATCTAGCGAGGCATGGTGTAACAGGCCTGTAGACCAACTTCTTGGGAAGGCTGAGGTAGGGTTAGGATTGCTTGAGCCCAGGCATTAAGGTGTTAAGAGCTATGACGGCACCACTCCACTCCTGCCTGTGTAAGAAAATAAAAAACAGTAGAGGAGTTTTTCTGTGTTCCCTCATCACTTTTTATACCTTCCAGAATTTGAATGACAGAATGTATTCCGTGTTCCAAAAATAACTTAATAATTGTTTTAATGTTCTGTATAAACATAGTTTCTTGGCTTTTAAAAAATAAAAACAGGCTCGGCGCCTGCGGCTCAACGGGCTAAGGCGCCAGCCACGTACACCTGAGCTGGCGGGTTCGAATCCAGCCCGGGCCTGCCAAACAACAATGACGGCTGCAACCAAAAAATGGCTAGGCGTTGTGGCGGGCGCCTGTAGTCCCAGCTACTTGGGAGGAGGAGGCAAGAGAGTCACTTGAGCCCAGGAATTGGAGGTTGCTGTGAGCTGTGATGCCACGGCACTCTATCCAGGGTGACAGCTTGAGGCTCTGTCTCAAAAAAATAAATAAAAATAAAAACAAAGCAGGGCGGGCGGCACCTGTGGCTCAAAGGGTAGGGCGCCGGCCCCATATGCCAGAGGTGGTGGGTTCAAACCCAGCCCCGGCCAAAACCTGCAAAAAACAAACAAATAAAATTTATAAAAAAAAAAAAAAACAAAGCAGGACGTGGTGGCATGCTCAGAAAGCTGAGGTAGAAGGATGGCTTGAGCCCAGGAGTTTGAGGCTGGACTGGACTGTGAGCTTTCCTGTGAACAGCCACTGCATACCAGTCTGGACAATACAGTGAGACCCTGTCTCTATAAAAAGCAAACAAACAAACGAACAAAACAAAACAAAACACAAAGGAAAAATTTCACCAATTTAAGAGCAGTTTTGTCAGCTTTATGGCAAAGCCTGGCTGGAAAATAATTACTAAAGAAAAAGAATGTAGGTCTCATCCACCAAAAAGAGAGGGATCTAAACGTTTTGTTTTGGTGCTTACAACTTACCTTTAAGGAAAAGGGCTACTACCAGGGAATTACAGTGCTGAGAGGAAACCACTCCCGCAAAAGAAACAAAAACAGAAACTCCCCACCTATCACTTAGGAAAAAAAAAATAACAACAAAAAAGGAACTTTTAACCCAAAAAGTTAACTTTCTCTTTTCTATAAAGAGAAGATACAAGAAACAAATAAAACCCCATTCAGAGACTAGAAAAAGTAACTGAAAATCTTTCCTTGGAATACTAGCAAGAATATTCTAGAAAATTCTTCTAGGAAATTACAGCTGACAGCACTGGACTACAGTAAAGGACATTATCATCAACTAGACTGAAATGTACCTAAGGTAAAATAAGTTGGTACTTATTTTGTCAATTTTTTCCATCTGATTTTCAAAGGTGTGGTATCAAGTCTTGCTTACTCATTTTCTCCTTTTGAACAGGAAAGTGGTAAGAATTTTTCACATGATTTGGATGGGGAGACAGACACTCCTATGGGTCAATTGACTATGACTGGCAAAGTGCAGTAGCTCTTGCCTATAATCCTAGCACTCTGGATCGCTTAAGGTTAGGAGCTGGAGACCAGCCTGAGCAAGAGCAAGACAAGTTGTCTAAAAACAGCCAGGCATTGTAGTGAGTGCCTGTAGTCCCAGCTACTTGGGAGCCTGAGGCAAGAGGATAGCCTAATATTTTGAGGTTGCTGTAAGCTATGATGCCCAGAAACTCTACAGAGGATAACAAAGTGAGGCTCTGTTTCAAAAAAATATCAGGCACAAGAAACTTATTCTAAACCTGGTTTCAAACAGGAAACAAATATAATAAGACTTTTGAAAGCTAATGTGAGAGTTTGGGAGCAATCTGTATTATTAAACCCCAAAACGTTGGCATTGTTCTTTTAAAATTAATTTCCTAACTTAATTCCTGGCTAGGAATCACTGAATAAAGTCTTCAATCACCTAGAATAACATCATGGTGCAAGTGAGATGAAATTGTGATGAGGTACCACCTCAAGCTGAATCTCTTGGTTTCTGGGTCCCTATGGTCACACTTCAGGTGGGACAAAGAGCCAATGGTGATGCTCTGTATTAAGGGAAGCTTAGGCTACCTGAATTGTTTTCTGAATTGTCCTAAGCCTTTTGTATATGAGCCCCATATTGTGGGTTTGTTTTTTTTTGGGACAGAGCCTCAAGCTGTCACCCTGGATAGTGTCGTGGCATTACAACTCACAGCAACCTCAAATTCCTGGGCTCAAGAGAGTCTCCTGCCTCTGCCTCCCAAGTAGCTGGGACTACAGGCGCCCACCACAATGCCCAGCCATTTTTTTTGGTTGCAGCCACCATTGTTGTTTGGCGGGCCCGGGCTGGTTTCGAACCCGCCAGCTCAGGTGTACGTGGCTGGCGCCTTAGCCCGTTGAGCCACAGGCAACAAGCCAATTGTGGGGTTTTCTGAGTATACTATCTTGTTTGGAGAGGCAGAGACTCTTATGAAGCATTAATTTTTTTTTTTTTTTTTTGAGACAGAGCCTCAAGCTGTCACTCTGGATAGAGTGCTGTGGCATCACAGCTCACAGCAACCTCCAATTCCTGGGCTCAAGCGAGTCTCCTGCCTCAGCCTCCCACTACAGGCGCCCGCCACAATGCCTGGCCAGTTTTTGGTTGCAGCCGTCGTTGTTGTTGGGCGGCCCGGGCTGGATTGGAACCTGCCAGCTCAGGTGTACGTGGCTGGCGCCTTAGCCTGCTGAGCCACAGGCGCCGAGCCGAAGCATTAATTAATTATAAGTTATTTCTTCTAAGCAAGCTTAAGCAGCTAACAGGAGAATGTCAAGTACAGAGGGCTTTAGCCTCTCCTATTCATCAGTCTCTAATGCCCCAACTCCATTTTATCTCCATTAGGAGTAAGCCCCAGGGGTCAAAGATCATTTATCATGTTTGTACCAGTATTTCTATGTACTTGTATCTATCAAAGTATTAAGAAAATAGATCAAGGAAGTTGAGTGTTCCAAGAAATAAGAGAGGGAGACATATTTGCATAAAGGACCCTATCTGTTTAATGTATAAATACCCTAGCCAATTTGACTTATTTATAATACCTACCTGGTCCTAAGGAGCATCTGGATTTGTTAATTTCTAGCTTAGAAATCAAATTACTTATTCAACAATACAAGGAGCCCTGATTTAATCCAGGCAGAGTGCTGCCACTAACCTTCTCCATAACAAAGTTCCTACAACCCTGTGATGTATCCTCCACCTACTCCCTACAGATCTGCTTCCCATAAATCCTTCATTCTGCCTCAGGGGAAACAGAAAGGGACAACCAAATCACAAACAAAAACAAAACATGAAGAACAGTCTGCCTTGTTCGTCTCTTGGCTCTCTCCTACTCTAATAGCACATTTACTTACATATCAGTTGGCTTAAGAATATGTTTAGATGCCAGACCTGAGGCTCTTGCCTATAATCCTAGCACTCCGGGAGACTGAGGGGAAAGGATCAATTGAGCTCAGGAGTGTGAGACCTGCCTGAGCAAGATCAATGTCTCATCTTTACAAAAAAAAAAAAAAAAATTATCCACTATTGTGGCGCACACCTGTATTCTCAGCTATTCAGGAGGTTGAGGCAAGAGGGACACTTGAGCCCAGGACAAGAAGGAGACTCTGTCTCCAAAACCCCAAAAAGAATAGGTTTGGGGAGATGTCTACTCCTGTGCGTGCCTAGCTTCATCTTCTTGATTCTAGTCTTCTAAGAACAACACACTGTCCCTCAGAGATACAGCTCCAATTCATCACCTGAAAGCATATAAAAATCTCACAAGTTATTTCAAATGGAATTGAGAAAAGAAAAAACAAAAATTAGTTCCTCTATGGTGGCAGATATCCTCCCCACCCCATTTTAGAAACAGGGGCTAGCACTGTCACCCAGGATAGAGGGCAGTGGCGCAATCATAGCTCACTGTAATCTCCAACTTCTAGCCTCAAGTAATCTTCCAGATTTGGCCTCCCGAAGCACTAGGATTATAGGTGTGCCACCACTCATGGCCTGACAGACATTTCTGAATGGTGTGAGACTTGGGAAGCTTGACTATTCCAACCACATTAAGGAAATTAACAGAGCATAAATGGAAAGAAGTTCATGAATTACTCCTTAGCCCAACTATGCTCCTACCAATTTGTGATTTATTTGTCCATAATTTCCCTAGATTAATTTAATTTTTTTAAACCTTCCATATATTCCTTAACTGAGCCATTTCCTTTATGGTTATGCTAATTTTAGGATTCTGCCACCTGTATCTAGCACTAATCAATATAGACCAATGAAATAAAGTTTTCTCTATTACTAGTTTAACATTCGACAAGTAAACAATCAAATGATCCACTCAGTCTCTTGTTTATTACCTCTTATGACCCGGTAATAAACAAGAGAGAAACATTCAGCTCCAGAGAAATGCAAATTTAAGACACTCACCTGAGTCAAGCGAGAGCCACAGTCCATCCAATGCTAATGAGAGAAAACAACTAAATAGAACCTCAGAGAAAAAGTATTTGTCAACACCCTTAACACTTCTGACACCAGATGTTTGGGTTTTTTCCCCACACTGACCAATTTTGATAATAGCCAGGCATCTTAAAATTCAACTTTGACACTATATACCTGGAGTTGGTGTCAGATCCTACAAGTTAAGGTCTCAGGCCCACAGGACTGCCCCTACTTCAGATGCCAATTTCCAGTCTCCTATAGTCCTGAATAACTGGTTATAAACCGGGGAAATAAATTTACTAATGTTTACTGGCTTATTACAAAGGACATTACAAAGAATACAAATGAATAGCCAGATAAAGAGGTACCCAGGGCAAAGTCTGGAAGGACCTGGAGCATAGGCGTTCCTGGGCCTCTGGAATTGGGGTGCACCACCCTTCTATGTGGATACATTTGCCAACTTGGAAGCTCTCTGAATCCTGTCCTTTTGGGTCTTTATAAGAGACTTCACTAAGCACGCATGTATGACTAAATCATTGGCCATCAGGGAGCAGTTCGACCTTCAATCCCACTCTCCAACCCTGAGGTCAGGGGATGCAGCGGAAAGTTTCAACCCTCCAGTCACATGGTTGGTTCCCCTGGCAACACGGCTCATCCTGAGGCTACCAGGGGCTTCCAGCCAGTAGCCATTAATTAGCATACAAAAAGGCCCTTAACACTTCAGAGATTCCAGGGACTTTAGAAGTTGCATACCAGAAATGGTATAAAGACAAAATATATATTTCTTATTGTAAATCACAACATCACACATCCCTCTTGGAAAAATTAAAGAAAATGTCTCAAAGTATTAAATGACACCAAACTTTTTGTTACAATAATTCTATTTCTGGGCACATATCCACAGGGACTGTTATAGCACAGTGGCAACGCAACAGTATGAGGAATGTGGATAACCCTAATGTATACTTTGCTCTAGGACAGTGGCAAGCAGAGGAGTTCCAAAAGGTTTGGAATGACACATTAAGCAGACATTGCTGCGATTTTAGGTCAGAAACATACCTTGGCAGCAGTATAGAAGACAGACCAAAGCCAAACAAAGCCTGAGACATCACTAACAATGTTTCTAGTGGATGACAAGGTCTTAAAAAACCAAAGCAGTGGCAGTAGGAATGGAGGACATTTAAGCATATCAATGAGAAGAAATCAACAGAACTTGGGGACAAATAAGACAGGGTAGGCAAGAGGGAAAGAAGTCTGGAATAATGCCCCGAAATGTGAAGAAGCACTTTTCTGCAAATCAAAAATTATCTCTCTGGGGAGTGAAAAGCAGCAGGCTAGATAACTAGCAGTGTAAATGACTAAGTGCTTTCTAAACTGATTATAGGTAGAAGATGTAGTTTTAGTTTTGTTTTTTTTTTTTGAGGCAGAGTCTCAGGGCACTGTCCCCTCAGTAAAGTGCCGTGGCATCATACCTCACAGCAACCTCAAACTCTTGGGCTCAAGCAATTCTCTTGCCTCAGCCTCCCAAGTATCTGGGACCACAGACACTTAGCTCTCTTTTTTTGTTGTTGTTGTTTTTTTGGTTTTTTTGAGACAGAGCCTCAAGCTGTCACCCTGGATAGAGT
>CAUYRH010007539.1:0-10229 GCA_963574655.1 Perodicticus potto
AAAAAAAGTTATTTCTGTGGAAAAAGGGGTTAGTTAATATAGATTTGCAGTAACAAATCATTTTTTCTGGAGGGACTCATTCTGAACCCAAGCTGCACAATTTTACAACAAATAATGCATTTTTTTTTTTTTTTTTTTTGATACAGAGCCTCAAACTGTCACCCTGAATAGAGTGCCGTAGCATCACAGCTCACAGCAACCTCCAATTCCTGGGCTCAAGCGAGTCTCCTGCCTCTGCCTCCCAAGTAGCTGGGACTACACGCGCCCGCCACAACGTCTGGCCATTTTTTGGTTGCAGCCGTCATTGTTGTTTGGCGGGCCAGGGCTGGATTCAAACCCACCAGCTCAGGTGTACGTGGCTGGTGCCTTAGCCCATTGAGCCACAGGCGCTGAGCCCAAATAACACACTATTGAGGTTGACCTCACATTATCAATTTAGAAAACTCATGAGTCAATTTTTATAACTTAAGATAGTAGAATTGCTGATTACCCATGATAAAATAAGTATGTTAAAGTGATTATAGAAGAATATATGTTAAATGTAAAACATAACAAAAGAGGAAGATACTTTTTAAAAAGACTGGTAAATCTGAAAAAAATTCTAGAAAAGAAAAATACTTCGTGGGGGTTAAATAACAGATTGGGAACATCTGAAGAGGGAATTACTAAACTGAACCGGAATGTAACACAGAACTATAATAAGATGGGAAATATGTTAAAGGTAAAGAGACATGGAAAAACATGTACTCTAACTGTCCTTGATAAGATAGATAAAATTAGAAGAGATTATAAATGGTTTAGAATTGCTCAAATTGATGAAACAAGTAAAGATTCAAAATCAGGCAGCTTGAGTGCCAAACTGGGAAGTAAAAATACTACCAGCTAGGAATGATGACATTATAAAACTGCAGAATAAAAACCATATGTACATTAACACAGGAAAGGCTACAATTAAATATTCACAAATATCATTAGTGATTATCTTTATTCACAGTTAACATGATTTTAATTTTTCTGTTGTGCTTTGATGTGCTTTCAACAAGGAGCACATACCATTTTTGTTTTTTCTTTTTTTTTATTTTTGGAGATAGAGTCTCACTTTGTCACCCTTGGTAGATTACTGTGGCATCATAGCTCACAGCAACCTCAAACTCCTGGGCTGAAACAATTTTCTTGCCTCAACCTTCCGAGTAGCTGGGACTACAGGGACCTGCTACAGCACCTAGCTATTTTTAGAAATGAGGTCTCGCTCTGGCTCAGGCTGGTCTTGAACCTGTGAGATCAGGCAATCCACCTGCCTCAGCTTCCCAGAGTGCTAGGATTATAGCCTAGCTATAATCACACCCAGCCTCATATACTATTTTTAGAATCATAGAAACAAGCGGATATTTTAACAGAATAAAATTGTCCTCAAAAACAATTTAAAAAATTTATAAAGAATTAGGAAGACTATGTTACAGGAAATAACACTCCTGAAATTTTGTATTCCACCTTTGGAACAGCCTATGGTAGTTATATTTACAACAGTTAAAATAAATATACTTAATGTTTTGTTAGTTCACTTGTATAAAGCAAGGACTAAATATTAATTTTTTAGCCCATCATTCTTAAAACATACTATAGGAAATAAAACAGAATTAAATAGTTTTGCTTCATCTAGAGGTTTTTGTCATTAAGTTGCTTTTGTTTTGTTTTGACTAAAGGATTGGTTACAAGATAGACCATCAAAGAGAGACATGTAAGTAAGCCTTTCTCATTATTAGTCTGAAAACTATCATAATTACTGAATATTATCTTTTTTCTGCTCTTTGCATCATCTTTTTAATACTCCTTTATGTATAGGTGATGATTATTCTAGCATCTAATGAGACTAGAAGAACTCATTTATTATGAGTTAAAATTATTTCTGTAAAATTTATTTTATCATTTTATGTAGTTATATTATAACTCTACTAAAATATTCCTAATAATAATAAAATTATGATCTAGTCCACGACTTTAGTTTTAAAATATTCCTAATAATAATAAAATTAAGATCTAGTCCGAGACTTTAGTTTTGTACTTGCTTGACTTCTCTGGCCATCATTCTAATCAAACCTTGTATCTGCTCTTGGGAAGCACTTTGATGATTAGAGCAATAATACACAGTATACATTAGAAGGCCTGCCTGCAGGAAGATCCTCTAGGAAACTAATGCGGTAATCCAGAACCCAAAGTGAAACAAAAAGCAATCTGACAGGTAATTTTCCCCAGAAAGTAAAAATTCTTAGTACAGATGAGATGTAAGGATAAAGAAGTATCTACGATAATCTCTGTGTTTCCAGCCTAGGAATTAGTACTTTAAGAGTCCCAAGGACATGTACACACAAAAAATGTCTTGTTTTGACATCCATTATCCAGTATCAATACTGGAAGTATGGTAGAGTTAGTCTCTGTTGTGGACTACTTCAGAAAAAGAGCCAATTGGAGGGAAATTACAGTTTATCCTGCAGTGTTTTTTCTCTTCTGTGAATCAGAAATTGATCTGAATTTGTAGATCAGGAAATAAACCAAGTACAGGAGGATAAGCAGCTGTTCGAATTCAGTATCTTAACCCTGACATTGCATTTGGTAGACCTAGCTATAGTTAGACCTCTTCAGGGAATATTTTCTTTTATAATCAAAGCGATGGAACGTAAATGTAGAATAGGTGCTTAAAGTTGGTGTTAATTCTATTATCTTAACAAGGGAACATTGTCTTATAGAGTGCTGGCTGAAAGGAGTACCCAGAAGGATGGAGTTGAGTAGCAAGTCTTTGATGAGAAAAGAATGGTTTATCAGCAGTAGGCAAAGGGATAATGCTAGGTTCAGAATACTTCTTATGAGAAATACTGCTATTAATAAGGTGAAATCAATAGGAAACACGAAGGTCAGGTAGAATGTAACAGCTAGAATGGGACTGCAGAGGTCTTCTGCTTCTGAGGCCATCTCTCTGAGCCAGGTCCTTTTAGTCCTGAGCAAGGCCACATAACTATATTATGGGAGAGCAATTAAACCTCTAACCTATTTTCTTTGATTCCCACTCTGTACTGTTCTTTCTGCTATGCTTGTGTCTCTAATTTGCACTAGACTCCTTGGAATTAAAAGAACCTCCAACGGTTTCTAACGTATGTTGTTACAAATAAAAATATATTGAACATTGGGAAAAACTTTTCCAACATTAGCAATTGAGTTTTAGGGGGAGGAGGGAAAGGGTTGAATCTCACCCTATAAGTATATTGCACTGGTATATTGATGTAGGTATAAATTGGAGGTACAAGCTGCTAATAAAGGAAATGCATATGTATATATTCGTATCTATGTATGGCTTAGGATTGGCTTAAGGGAAATGGCAAATATTCAAACAAAGGAAATCTATCAGAATTCCTCAATAATATTTGATACTAGCAAATAATGATAACTTCATAAAATTAAAGAATTAACTGATAGCCGAAACTAAAATTGTGGCACAGCTCATACTATTTATTTTGGTGTTTCTTTAGGCCATCTGAAGAAGGAACATTAAATGGTGAGTCCATGTGTTAGATTTAATGTGAAGAAATGAGAATCATATATGATCTATTATAGCAGATAACCACATTATTCTACGTAAGACATTTTATACTTCAAGTTAGAAAAAGCCAAGGTTAGGGCAGCGCCCATAGATCAGTGGGTGGGGTGCCGGCCACATGCACCCAAGCTGGCGTGTTCGAACCCAGCCTGGGCTAGCTAAACAATAATGACAACTGCAACCAAAAAGTAGCCGGGCATTGTGGCAGGCGCCTGTAGTCCCAGCTACTTGAGAGGTTGAGGCAAGAGAATCGCTTAAGTCCAAGCAATAGTTTGAGGTGGCTGTGAGTTGTGACTCCACGGCACTCTACCAAGGGCAACATAGTGAACTCTGTCTCAAAAAAAAGAAAGAAAAAGCCAACACAGTGAAAAGTTCTTCCCTCGTATGATTTCTCTTATTCTTTGCTTTCTCTTTTTTTTTTTTTTTTTTTTTGCAGTTTTTGGCCAGGGCTGATTTTGAACCCACCACCTGCAGTATATGGGGCCAGCGCCCTACTCCTTTGAGCAACAGGCGCCGTCCTAATTTCTCTTTCTTTTTTTTTTCCTTTTTTGAGACAGAGTTGTCTCAAGCTGTTGCCCTGGGTAGAGTGCCTTGGCACCGCAGCTCACAGCAACCTCCAACTCCTGGGCTCAAGCAATTCTCCTGCCTCTGCCTCCCAAGTAGCTGGGACTACAGGCACCTGCCACAACACCCGGCTATTTTTTGGTTGCAACCATTGTTGTTGTTTGGCGGGTCCGGACTAGATTCAAACCCGCTAGCTTAGGTGTATGTGGCTGGCGCCTTAGCCACTTGAGCCACAGGTGCCGAGCCCCTAATTTCTCTTTAATATCAATCTTCAGGGCTCGGTGCCTATTGCACAGTGGTTACAGCGCCACCTATGTACACCAAAGCTGGCAGGTTCAAACCCAGCCCGGCAGCTAAACAACGGTGAGAAATGCAGCAGAGAAATAGCCGGGCGTTGTGGCCAGCACCTGTAGTCTCAGCTATTTAGGAGGCTGAGGCAGGAGAATTGCGTAAGCCCAAGAGTTTGGGGTTGTTGTGACCTGTGATGCCACAGCACTCTACCAAGGGCGACATAGTGAGACTCTGTCTCAATAAATAAATAAATAAATAAATAAATAAATAAATAAATAAATAAATAAAAAAAAATGTTCAGGCTGGGTGTGGTGGCTCACTTCTGGAATCCTAGCACTCTGGGAGGCCAAAGCAGGAGGGTTGCTTGCCAGGGTGTGATGGAGCTCATCTACAGTCCCAGCTGTGCAGGAGACTGAGGCAGGAAGATGACTTGAGCCCAGGAGTTTGAGATTACATTGGTCTATCGAGATGCCTCTACATTCTAGCCATGGCAACAGAGTGAGACTCTCTCTCAAAAATAAAAACAAAAATTTTTAAAAAGCAAAAAAAAAAACAACAAAGAGTAGATATTCATATACATGTGAACCACTGTGTGAATAGTGGTCTCTTTATTGTCACTCCCTTTAGCTTAATCTGGGCCTCCCAGCTGCTCCTCCAATATTCCATGTTTTAATGAATAATACTGTCAGCTATGTGACACTTAAGAATTAAGTTATCATTGACCACCTGGACTTTGTACTCAGGAAGTCCTATTGCATTTACTTCGTAAATATCTCAGAATTCATCCTCCATTGTATATCTCACTGCTGTTTTCAGTCCAGATCTTTTTTTATTCTTTTTGAGATAGATGTCTTACTTTGTTACTTGGGCATGAGTGCAATGGCATGATCATAGCTCACTGCAACCTCCAACTCTTGGACCTAAGAGATTCTCTTGCCTCAGCCTCCCAAGTAGCTGGTACTACAGGCGCCTGCCACATCGCCCGGCTATTTTTTTGCTGCAGTTGTCATTGTTTAGCTGGCCTGGGCTGGGTTCAAACCCCCCATCCTTGGTGCATGTATCCGGCACTGTAATGACTGTGCTACAGGCGCCAAGCCTAGACCATCATTTCTGAAACCTTTTTATTGGAAGTATTTAAAAAGCACACAGAATGGGTGGCGCCCGTGGCTCAGCGAGTAGGGCGCCAGCCCCATATACCGAAGGCGGCGGGTTCAAACCCGGCCTCGGCCAAAAAACTTGCTAGGCATTGTGGTGGGCGCCTGTAGTCCCAGCTACTCGGGAGGCTGAGGCAAGAGGATCGCCTAAACCCAGGAGTTGGAGGTTGCTGTGAGCTGTGTGATGCCACAGTACTCTACCAAGGGCGATAAAGTGAGACTCTGTCTCTACAAAAAAAAAAAAAAAGCACACAGAAGGGTGCAGATAAGCCCACTCTTCAGTGAATGAGTTCTCATAAAGTGAGCATGTAATCAACACCCTGAAAAAGAGTTTTGTCAATATTTCTTTTATTATTGTAATTATAACCGTGCCTCTAACACAGTAGATCAGTTTTGCCTATTTTGTGTGTATAGGCTCGTGCACGTGCGTTATTTAAGTGAAATCATACAGTACATACCGTTTTTTATCTGCTCCATCTTAACATAATTTTATGGATTCATGAATATTGCTCTGTACAGTGGTAGTTTATGCATTCTCTATACTAAATATTTCCTTATGTGAATATATTGAATTTATTGATTCTATTCATTTATTTATTTATTAGGACAAAGTCTCATTTTTTTGCCCTCAGAGTACCATGGCATCATAGCACACGGCAACTTCAAACTCCTGGGTTAGAGGGATCCTCTTGTCTCAGCTTCCCGAGTAGCTGGGACTACAGAGACCCACCACTGTGCCTAGCTAGTTTTTCTGTTTTTTTATTTTATTTTATTTTATTGTTTTATTTTTATTTATTTTGAGGTTTTTTTGAGACAGAATTTTACTTTGTCCACCTCAGTAGAGTGGTGTCACAGCTCACAGCAACCTCAAACTCTTGGGCTTACATGATTCTCTTGCCTCAACCTCCCAAGTAGCTGGAACTATAGGCACTCACCACAATGCCCAGCTATTTTGGGGGGTTATTTTGTTGTTGTTATGCTTGTCATTGTTGTTTGGTAGGCCCGAGTTGGATTCGAACCCGCCAGCTTTGGTGTATGTGGCTGGCATCCCTAGCTGCTGAGGTACAGGTGCTGAGCCCAGTATATTTTTTTGTTTGTTTGTTTGTTGGTATATACCCAAGAGTATAATTGCTGGGTCATAGGGGATACCTGTGTTCACATTTGGTAGTTCCTGTCAAATCAATTTTCAAAATGGGGGCCAGACACAGTGGCTCACCTCTGTAATCTCCACCCTTTAGGAGGCCAAAACAGGAGAGTTGTTTTAACGTCAGGAGTTTGAGCCTACCCTGGGCAACATAGTGAGACCCTATCTCTATTATGTATAGGGTGGGCTTGTGGCACACACCTGTAATCCTGGCTACTTGGGTGGCTGAGGCAGGATTATTCGAACACTTTAGTTTGAGATTACAGTGAGCTGTGCGTGCAGTTTGTCTATCTTACATTCTGCCCCAAAATGGTTCTTCTAAAAGATGTGATCTCATTACTCTTCCACTTGATATTTTTTCCATTGTCATACAGTAAAATCCTTTCTTACTAGTTTGGCATATTAAGCTCTTAATAATTTGATACACCCTGCTTCTGTAGCTCTACCTCCAACAGATATGCCTATACTCTCGCTAATTAATTTTCAATCTTAGCTGCATGCTCAAATCCTAGTAGAAAATCACTTGTATGATGACACCTGTCAACAGAAATAAAATATTTTGGAGTAAGATTAGTCCTATTTGTATTAAACCGCTTGCAATTTCCCAAGTGTAGATGCATTTTAATGCTTCCATCCCTTTGTAAATGTAGCCCTGGACACATCACTGCCTTGCAAGTTATGCTCCTTTCCCTCTTCTCTTCCTCTGAGACAACCTTCAGCCTCTCCTCAACCAGGAGGCATTACGTAGTGTGTAATCTAAAATATGCACACGTGTGTGCATATACACGTTTTATGGCATAATGAAATACAGTGATCTAGGCTCGGCGCCTATAGCTCAAGCAGCTAAGGCGCCAGCCACATACACCAGAGCTGGTGGATTTGAATCCAGCCTGGGCCTGCCAAATAATAATGACAACTACAACCAAAAAATAGCCGGGCGTTGTGGCGGGTGCCTGTAGTCCCAGCTGCTTGGGAGACTGAGGCAAGAGAATTGCTTAAGCCCAGGAGATGGAGATTGCCGTGAGTTGTGATGCCGCAGCACTCTACCCAGGGCAACAGCTTGAGACTCTTGTCTCAAAAAAAAAAGAAAGAAAGAAATGCAGTAATCTAGCATGTAATGTACATATTTATTACTTGTTTTTTCTGTTACTGTGAGGAGAGGTTATATGAAAGACATTTAAGATGATTTTATGAGGCATTTGAGCAAAAATTTTTGCTGTACTAGTAAGTACTTTGAAAACAGTCTCATTTGTTTCTTGACATTTTAGGTCTTGCTTCTCCATTTAAGCCAGTTATGGATACAAATTACTATTACTCAGGTCAGTAGTATTAAAGTCAAAATTTAGAAGTATTTTGAACCTATAGGGATTTCATTTTTTCTCTTCCATCTTTTTACGCAGCCGTGGAAAGAAACAACTTGATGAGGTTATCACAGAGCATTCCATTCACACCTGTGCCTCCAAGAGGTAAATCCAAGAATTAAATAAATAAAAAGAAAAAGGAACCCTTCAATTATTATTAGCTGTATACAGACTATGGGTGGTTTCTCAGAAAGAGGTGTCAATTTTATATAAATTCTTAATTTGACTACTACAAGGGTGAGATTTGTTTGAATAGAAGAAGGCAGCATGAAAGTATTAAATTTCTCTATACTGGCATATTCAGAAGCAATGGCGTATCTATCACGGGTCTGTGGAACAGATAATCAAATCTCTTGTCTGAAAGATTAACTTAGGAAAGTGTTTAGAATTTTAGTTACTTTCTAAAAGTTTTTCTTTAAAATGTTTAGAATTTCGGGGCGACACCTGTGGCTCAAAGGAGTAGGATGCTGGCCCCACATGCCGGAAGTGGCAGGTTCAAACCCAGCCCCGACCAAAACTGCAAAATAAATAAATAAAAATGTTTAGAATTTCGAAAAATGTCTCTCATTACACATGAATTCAGACATACCATGAAAGAGCATTTGTTATTTCCTGTTATTTGTTGCTCTTAAACCTCTTTTTCTAAAACTCCAGTTTTGTTATTTGATTTTCTGTTCCTTATATAGAATCTTAACTAAAGATACCTATCAGTTTTATTTTTAAAGAGTCATGATTTAATCTTAAACTCCTTCCATTCATGTTGCAGGCGAGCCTGTCACAGTGTACCGTTTGGAAGAAAGTTCACCGAACATACTGAATAACAGCATGTCTTCATGGTCACAGCTGGGACTTTGTGCCAAAATAGAGTTTTTAAGTAAAGAAGAGATGGGAGGAGGTTTGCGCAGAGCTGTCAAAGTACAGTGTACCTGGTCAGAACATGATATCCTCAAATCAGGGCATCTTTATATTATCAAATCTTTTCTTCCTGAGGTGGTTAACACATGGTCACGTATTTATAAAGAAGATACAGTTCTGCATCTTTGTCTCAGAGTAAGTGCTGGTGAATGCTTTACAGTGAAACATAATTCAGCTTCATATTTGTCACTTCTAAAGTATAAGCAAAATAAAATCTCAGTTTAAATATTAAACACGATTTTATTACCCATTTTGCAGGAAATTCAACAACAGAGAGCAGCACAAAAACTCACATTTGCCTTCAATCAAATGAAACCCAAATCTATACCATATTCTCCGAGGTAAATTTTTAAATTCTTCTGAAAGTCTTTTAGTATTATGTGGATAGCAGTCCCTTTGACCTTCATTATTGATGTTGAATATTTAATTGTACATTTTGCAGCTCAATTATAATCTTATCGACTAACCTGCTAGTAATATCTGTAACTATTTTTCATAAGGTTCCTTGAAGTTTTCCTGCTGTATTGCCATTCAGCAGGACAGTGGTTTGCTGTGGAAGAATGTATGACTGGAGAATTTAGAAAATACAACAATAACAATGGTGATGAGATTATTCCAACTAATACATTGGAAGAAATCATGCTAGCCTTTAGCCACTGGACTTATGAATATACAAGAGGGGAGTTACTGGTACTTGATTTACAAGGTACATTTATTAAAATATTGCTAAAATGAAATTGTTCAGTAGCTTCTCAGCTATTTATGTGTTGTTAATGATACGAAAAAATCTGATTTATAGATAGGTAAATTCTTAGGCCAGTAGAAACTATTTTATGAAGCATATCAATCACAGTCATAACGTTAGTTATCAATGCCTTGAATACTTTGATCTGTCTTCATTATTTCTAAGGTAATATAGATATTTGTTGAGCAAACCATCTAAAATTCTCTATTCTCCTGGATGTGAAGCCTTTAAGTATTTCTGAAGTATAAGGGTGGTTTCTATAAAACAATGATGATATCTCTATTATTCTTTTTTTTTTTTTTGAGACAGAGCCTCAAGCTGTCACCCTGGATAGAGTGCTGTGGCATCACAGCTCACAGCAACCTCCAATTCCTGGGCTCAAGCGAGTCTCTTGCCTCCACCTCCCAAGTAGCTGGGACTTCAGGCGCCCGCCACAACGCCCGGCCATTTTTTGGTTGCAGCCGTC
>CAUYRH010007540.1:0-32279 GCA_963574655.1 Perodicticus potto
TATGAAAATAATCCCTTTCCTGTCCTCGATGTACATAGTTCAGCTCTTTGTTACATTTAAACTATGTTCATGGACATCAGTCTGTTTTGGACTCACCTGCTAGTGTTAAAGATGGAAATAAAACCATTAATTTGAACAAAAAAAAAAAAAAGAAAAAAGAAAATGGGGTCCTACATCTTTCTTGTTTGTAAGGTTTCCACTGAGAAATCTGCTATTAACCTGATGGGTTTTCCTTTGTAAATCAGAAGTTGCTTGAGCCTTATAGAATTTTCTCCTTCATTTTGACTTTGGCCAGGTTAATTATAATGTGTATTAGAGATGATATCTTCAACTAGTATTTCCATGCTTTTAGCATTTCTTCTTCTCCCTCAGGGATACCTATACTTCGTATGTTTATGTGCTTTGAATTATCCCATATCTCTCTAAGAGTTTCCTCTGCCTTTGTTCTCTTCTGCCTCTTTAAATGATTGGTTTAGCTCCAGGAGCCTTGTCTTCAAGCTCTGAGATTCTTTCTTCTCTCTGGTTTAATCTGTTGCTGAAACTTTCTGTTGTGTTTTGAAACTCCCTGAATGCCTTTTGCAATTCTTTAAGCTCATATGTTCTATTTTCTTTAATTTCATTAATTTCGTGAAACATTTTTGAAAGCAGCATCTTCTTGCTGGTTTTCCACTTTCTCTTCAATTCCATTTATTTAATTTGCCGTTTATATTCTAAATTCCATTTCTGTCATTTCAACAATTTGTTTATAGTTGGAGTTCTCTGCTGTAGTTCCATTGTGATCCCTTGGGGGTGTTGATCTGTTCTGATTTTTCATGTTCCCAAGGTTCTTTTTCTGTTTTTTTCTCATCTGTGGTTTCTTTTTTCAACTCTGAGAAAAATGGTTCAAAATTCATAATTGGGAACTCTCCCTTTTTACTGTATTGTCCTCTCCTGATATCTTGCTCATTCTTATTCTGCGCTGCAACTTATTCCCATGAAATCTCTTGTAGGTTCTGGCACTTTTCCCTCAGAATTACACCCTTTCTATTATTGATTGTTTTTCTTTTTTCATGTGAAACTTTTCTTTCCAAGACAGTCTGGCAGTTGCTATCTCTGATCAGCCATTTTCTGTCCCCTTCAATTATAAATATAGGTAACAAACTGCAGTAATATTAGATCTTACTTGAGACTTTTCTACTCATAGAAATCAGGTATCATCACATTATAGTTATTATGGAAGTCTCGAATTATTTAATTTCAGTACTTTGGAATTACAATAGTTGCAGGCCCACCACCAGGGCTTGTTATTTATAGCACAAACACATTTATTACTGCATCATAATTTTTAAAATGTTGGTAACTTTTTCAATATAATTGGTTTCCTTTGTAATCCATGTTTTATTTTAAACATTTTAAAAATATTATTCTTAGAAGTAATATATAGAGACAAGAAAAAGGGTAAAAAGTGTTATATTTGAAATAAATGATCAAATGGGTGTTCTCTGTTTAGTAGTGTGACACACTGGATAACGTGAATAAATTTCCCAATGGGAGAACATGATGTGCTGAACATGGTTTTTTATATATGCATCCCTTGAATGATAAAGACTTTGCAGAGTCCCATCAGGGAGAGAAAGCCAATTATGGCCTGAAAGTGTATGCAGAATTCTGCAGAGCTTGAGAACCTCAGAATGCTGCCCAAGGCTCAAGATAGGAGGTAAAAGTTTAAGTAAGACAGCATCAAACTGAACTCCCAAAAGGTTGTACCTGGGTATAGAGAAAGATGAGAAATAAGCATCACTGGAAAGGAGCAATGTGGATGCTTTCTTTCTTTCTTTCTTTCTTTCTTTCTTTCTTTCTTTCTTTCTTTCTTTCTTTCTTTCTTTCTTTTTTTTTTTTTTTTGCAGTTTTTGGCCAGGGCTGGGTTTGAACCCACCACCTCTAGCATATGGGGCCAATGCCCTACTCCTTTCAGCCATAGGCACCACCCTGGATGCTTTCTTTAAAACTTCCAGTTGAATAAGGGTGGGTAGGTGGGTGGGGAGAGAGCAACCCTGATAAAAGGTCAGTAATGCAAACCCTGACACCCCTAAAGTCCTCCCTTCCCTACCTCATCAAGCTCTTCGTGTTCCTGCTGTCACTAGCTTCCCTGCTGTGAAACCTCTTTTACCATTAGATGAGGTAGTCGAAGCTGAGGCAACAGTTCAGGTCCACATCCCCTTTTCCTTTGATGACCTTGCATAGATGGAGAAGATATTAAATCCCTTCTCCAAGGATGCCTCCAAATATATAAAGGGATTTTGGTACCTGGTCCCATCTTATGACCTTACTTGACAAGATTGTCACATAATCATTAACTCTGCCCTTCTCCCAGGGGAGATAAGACCAGAGAATGGAGAGGTTCAGGCTAGTTTTAATGAAAGCAAAAGAAACCCACCTGGACAGAGCTGAAGATGGAGTCAGCACTGAGCACAGTTTGAGACAGCTTTTATATTGTGCCGTAGTGGGTGGAAATTTCCACTACTGGGCTGGGGATTTCAGCATGCTGGCAGAAATTTTTGTGGTGGGGCTAGCTAGGTCCTTTGTGGAACTTGTACCTGGAGGGGAGGAGGAAGGAAGAGGGTTTCTGTGGGCCGTGTTAGGCCCACCAACATTCTCCACTCTTGCTAAAAGGGGTGATAGGATGATGGGCAGTCTTCTGAAACTGCTTCCAGCTGAGCAGGGTCATAGTTGTCCTCAGTGGGATGAGTCAGGTGTTGGTAGGTATAGGTGCAGGTTTGGGGATATATTGGGAGAGTTTGGGGTATATCAGGGGAAAGCAGGATAAGAGTGCAGGTCATTGGGTATGGAGGATGGTTAATTTACGGGGCCACCGGTTCCAGGGACTGAGTCCTACTGCAGGCAGGGCTCATTCCTGTAGATGGATGTGGGTTTTTTGCCTGGGCCTTTTTGAATAACTCTCTCTGGAAAAGCTTTAAAGCAGTAGCCACTATTAAAAAATACTTTTTTTGCTCTCAGGGCTGTTGTCAGTCCTGTTTTCTTTTTTCCTCTATCCTATCTCCATTTCAGTTATTAAAAGACCACAAAGCCCCATTCTAAAAGCTCTACTTGTGAGTTCTGAGGCCCCTTTTAAGTTTTGGACTTTATGCCAATTATTGGGGCTGACTAGGATGATGTACATTGCTAAGATCGTTTGTACCTCTCTGGTATTAAGATCTAAGTTAGTAAAGAGTCACAAAGGCTTTAGACAGGATAAAAAGGCTGGATTTTCATCCTGGCTCCGGGAGATTTAGTGTACCTTTTGATCCCTGAAATATCCCAGAGGGGGTGTTGGTATGTAGGCGAGAAGAGAGTGTTGCTAGGTTAGACTTTTCCCACTCCCCTGGGAGAATGGCAGAGTTAATGATTATGTGACAGTTGTATCAAGTAAGGTCATAGGATGGGACCAGGTACCAGAATTCCTTTATATATTTGGAGGCATCTGTGGAGAAGGGATTTAATATCTTTCGATCTGTGAAAGGTCACTGAAGGAAAAGGGGATGTAGACCTGAACTGTTGCCTCAGCTTCCACTTCCTCACCTAATGGTAAAAGAAGTTTCATAGCAGGGTAACTGGTGACAGTGGAAGCATGAAGGGATGGATGGGGTAGGGGAGGGAGGACCTTGGGGGTCTGAGGGCAGGTTAGGAGATGGGTGTGGTAGGGACCCAGTGGTCAGCATCATCAAAGGAATCTATGGAGGAGGGAGGATATTTAGGGGAAGATAGTTGGGGGGTGGGGGTTTGAGCAATGAGGGTATGGTAAGTGGAGCAAGATTTGCATAAAGAAGGGTGAGATTGGGGTGGGGAGAGGCTTGAACATAGGGAACGTCCCTCCATTTGCCATTTCTTTGGAGGAAATTAGTAAAGTCCTTAAGATATTGAAATTAAAGGTCCCATTTATAGGCCAGATGGACCTGTTGTCTGATTTATATTGGGGCCAGGCTGTGTTACAGCAAAATATGAGGCATTCTGGCCATATCTCCCCTTGGAAACCTGATGTTTGTATTGTCAAAGAAGGCACCGGTGGTGGGAAGGGTCTCTGCTGAGGACTGGAAGGGCCAGTTCCCATGTCTGAGATGTCCTTTCCCTACCTGGGTTGAAAAGAGGATGTCTCCTGTTTCCCAAGTCCCAGGGCATCGAAGAGGGAGACTCTAAGAAGCTGGACATCCCCTGATCTTCTCAGAGATCCTAAGCCCCTGAGATCAAAAGCCTGGACCAAAGCCCAGTGCTGGGACTGAAATGAAAACAAAGTTCCTGGTCAGGTGCATAGGGAGAAGTGAAGGGGAAGTGAGGACACAGAGACATGGAGTGGACTGAGGGCAGTTCTGCCTGAAGGTGTTCCGGGGACCCTGATCACCTTAAATGGTGGCCAGGGCAAAGTCCTCTAGAATCTTCAACAAGTAAGTTGATAGGGTCATATCTGAGTGCAGCCAGGCCCATGTCCTGAGGTTTTTCAGAGGGGAGTTGGGGTGGCTAGTGAGGCCCCAGTTGGGGGCCAGGATTGGGGAGTTAGCCTAGCCTGCTGCTTCTCAAATTGCAAGGGAAGCACCAAGATGGAGCAAAGCCACCAACTGCTAGTCCCGGGTTTCAGCACCAGAAGAAAGGTCAGTGGCATGCATACTCTAAGACAAGACTGGAGAATGAGAGGTTCAGGCCAAGTTTAATGAAAATGAAAGAAACCTGCTCAGGTAGAGCCAAAGATGGCATCCTTACCAAACACAGTCTGAGACAGCTTTTATATTGAGCTGTAAGGGGTGGATATTTCCACTGCTGAGCTGGGTATTTAGGTGGGCTGGGCAGGAGTTTGGGGGACAGGACTAGAAGCTAGGCCCTTTGTGGTCTTTGTTCCAGGAGGGGAAAAGGAGGAAGAGAGGGGAGGGTTTACATAGAGCCTCTTTAGCCCACCAATGAATGTTAAGTACAGGGTATTTGTGTGGCCTATAAATCAACAAGTAGAGAATTTAATCTAAAGTGGTCCCAGTTTAATAGACCCTATTGTTAATCTATATCTTTTGGCCAATAGCAAAAGAAAATGAGCAGGTCATGGTTAGAAATTACACAAAATTAAGGAGATGACGGTGGATGGCAGGTAGGAAGAAAGCCAAAGACTTCAGATATTGAAAATGATGAAAACATGAAAGTGTCTCATACATGCAGAGAAATCAAAGAGAAACTTGAAAATCTGAGCCAGGAACAGAAGATAAAAGCAATCATACTTGAATAATGAAGGAAAAATATGACTGAAACTTACAAACATTGAAAGAAGGAATAGAGAAGAGACTGCAATCAAAGAAATAATGGGAGAGAATTTCCCAAATTCATTGAAAAGACACCGATTCTCAGAATAAAAAGCCCAGTGAAACTTAGGCCATATTAATATAAAGAGACATAGGTGTAGATATAGATAACAAAGAAAAAGACTAGGTTACCAAAATAAATTAGAGAGGACAGTATCACCTGCAGACATATGGCTCTATTAGACAAATAATGAAACTCTTCACATCCACAGTGGGAACCACAGGCAGTAATATGATAAATTTAAAGTACTGATTAAATAATCAAGAATTCTATGCCAAATAAAACAAGAGTATGTGCCAAACTTGAGCATTTACCATCAAACAACCCTCTCTAAATGGATTCTAAGGATATAATTCAAACCAAAGGAAAATAACCTCAAATGTATTGTCTGAGTTGCAAGGAGAAAGAGCCAAGATAAATATGTGATAATCTGAACAAACTAGTGATTATATATGAAACGAAAACAATTTATGGGGAAATAAAGCAGGCTCGATTTACAATGCCAAGTTACAGTAACATACACGCTGGGGTAGGGTAGGGTATAAGATCCATGGACTGTCCAGGCATGACACCTATTGATTATCTCTAGCTGTTATTAAATGTATGTGAAACAGGACCAACTCTAATAGAATAGACCCAGTATACGCCTTTGAAGGAAGTAGAGGAAAAAGAACCAACAAGTAAAGAAAAATAAGAATCCAAATGAAGAGAGGAGAAAAGGAACAAGTAAAATTGGACAAATCAAAAGTTAAAAATGTGATGTTAGAAATAAAATTATATTACTAATTACAATAAGTAAGTGAACTAAATTCTCCAATTAAACCTTTAATTGCTGTATTTTAGAAACACAACAAAAGTTCAGCTATTTACTCATTACAACAACTAACAGAAGGCACACAGAAAGATTAACACCCAAAACAATCAAAAAGATAGTTCAGGAAAATATTAAGCAAAAAGAGGCGAGGATAGCCAGATTAATATCAAAGCAAAAACTATAACTTGAAATAAGGAAATTTACTACATAATGATCATTTCATTTACTGGGAAAATATATTCATTTAAAATTTCTGTGCACCACATGAATTTGTATATAACTTCATAATAATGCCAGACTGATGGAATTAAAGGGAAAATTTATCAAATCCATCATCATAGGAAATTTTTATGCATTTCTTAATAATTGGTAGATCAAAGAGACAAATTCAGTAACAATATGGAAAATATGAACAGTAAAACTATGAAGCTTGAATTAACACACTTGACTGCATCTGACATTTGGAAAAGACACATTCCTTTTGAGCATACATGGAACAATTTCTAGGTTGACACAACCCAAACATAAAGCTTGTTACAGCACACTTCAAAGGATTAGGATCTACCTGACCAACAAATCAATTAAGTTAGAAAACAAAGCATACGAGATAATTAGGAAAGTCCACTCAATTGGAAGTTTCGTAACAGATAATCAATTCAGAGGTCCAGGGAGAAATCATAATTGAAATTACAAGATTTCACCATATAATTTTTCACTTCAAATGCATGGAGTGTAATACTTGGAAGGAAATGCTTCCCTTTAAGAAAACTGAGAAGAATCAAAATAGAACTAAGATCAAATTAAATCAAAGACCCACAGAAGTAGAAGGAAGGAAATTAAAAGCACAGAAGTTCACCCAATAGAAAAACATACAAAAGAAGAGATCAACGAAGCAAAAGCAATCTATTCAAAAAGGCAGGTTTTTTTTTTAAAGGCACAAATGAAATGGAATGGAAAAAACATAACCATAGATGTTATAGAGAAAAGATAAGAGGGGATTAAGAACAGCTCTCCACACACTTCAGAACCTTGATATAATGGATGACTTCCTAGAGAACTTAGCAAAACACAATGGAGAGAAACACAAAATCAGAATTATCCTTTAACAATCCATTGTCCTTTGTAAGGGAAATGCAATTGATAGTTAAAATCTTTCCCATAAAGAAAACACTACATCCAAATGGATTTATATAATTTCATTGTTACAGAGAATAGAAAAGATAACATTTTTGACTCATTTTGTGAAGCCAGCATTACCTTGACACCCAAACTGAAACAGAAGCAGAAAGAAAACTACAGGCCAATCTTACTCATGATCATGGACATAGAAATTCTGAATAAATATTGCCAGAGCCATCAATGAATTCAAAAAGATGATACATCATGATTATGTAAGGTTTATTCCAACAATTTAATTGATATTAGAATTTTTATTAAGAGAATTCACCATATTAGCAGATTTGAAGAGGGAAAGTTCTGTTATCTCAATAAGTAAAGAAACAATAGAATTCAACATCCAGATATGTTACAACATTAAAATTTCCTAGCATATTTTTAGAAGGAAATTTTCTTAACTAGAAAAAGAACATCAATAAAAAGCACCCAGCAAACGTAGTTAAAGAAGAAACATAGAAAGGACTCCCTTTAAAATTAGGAATGTTCTTCAACATGATTGAGGCAGCCCATAGCATTCCCCAAAAGAAACAAAAGTTTTAAGGGTGGGAATGTAAAATAGTGCAGGTGCTGTAGGTCCCTCAAAAACTTAGACGTAGAATTCATGTGTGATCTACATGAATTCCAGAGATCTGAAAGCAGGGACACAAACAGATGTTTATACACCTGTGTTCATAGTTCCATTATGCACAGTAGCCAAAAGGCAGAAGTAGCCCAAGTGTCCATCAATGAGTGAATAAGCAAAACGTGGTATAAACAAACAATGGAATATTATTCTGCTATTAAAAGGAATGAAATCCTGACACACACTGCAACATGGATGAGGTCATTATGCTGAGTGAAATAACCAGACACAAAAGGACAAATACTGAAAAACTCTGTATGAGGTTCCTAGAGCTGTCAGATTCATAGAGACAAGAAGTAGAATGGGGGTTGCCAGCAGCTGGGTGTTGGGGATGAGGAGTTAGTGTTTAAGGGGGACAGAGTTTCCTCTTGGAAAGATGAAAAAGTTCTAGAGATGGATGGTGATGATGATTGTACAACAATGTGAATGTACTTAATGCCACTGAATTACGTACCTGAAAATAGTTAAAATAGAATATTATCTTTCATTGCAATTTTGTTTAAAGTTGTGAGGACTGCCAAGGAAGCAAAATGGCCTTTATTTAAGATTGCATGTAATCAGTGTTGTCCTGAATTCAATGCTTCCTACCAGGCCCTGGGGTTTATGAATGAGGATACGTGTCAAAACTGTAATACATGCCAAATTGCATGTAATTTTGCTGAGGAAAAGAGCAAAAAACTTTTATTGGACAGAGTTGTCTGTGACCCAGGAAAGTTTAAGGGCCATTCTGAGTTGCCCCCTCCCATGCTAAATAACCCTCCCCTGACCTTGCCCCCTGCAGCTCTGCAGGTGCACAGGGGCTGAGACCAGACCCCCTATTGGCAATGGAGCAGACACTGCACACACCTCCTGCCTCCTTCCCTCTCCTCCCTGCCTCTCTTCACCCACCCAACACCATTCTTCTCTTTTGTCTCCTTCACTAGGTTGTTTAAATACGATGCAAAACATATTCTTAAATATTCGTTGAATGTTGAATTCATTGAAGAAGGTCTTATATTATAAAAGAATGTAGCTCTGAAATCAACCAGACTTCAGATTTTTTTCTGTTGTCCTTCATTTACTGGATGCTTGTACTGATCAGGTCCGACTCTCTCGCTCAGGGCCTGGGACCCAGAAAGCCCTCAAACCCTTGTCAAATGATTGGAACCCTCCAAGGCATGTCTGTAACCATAAATCATTTTCAACTGTTTTTTTTTTTTTTTTGCTTCTTACTTTGCATTTAGTGTGGAATTCCTGGGTGGTGGTGAGGATTCCTGAGATGTTAATGGAGAAGGACCTCTCAGCTACCACTTCAAAACATCAAGGGAATGAGAAATGTCTCCAGCTTACTAATTTGCACCCAAATGAATTCTAAGGCTTTCCTTTTTAACAAAATGCTTTATTTTTATGTCTTGAGTTGCATCATAAAGATAACTATATGAAATATCAAGAGGCATTTATATACCTTGCTTTAACTCTCTGGTCACACAAAGTAGATAGAAAAGATCTGCTGAAATAAAGCAAAACAGCAACCAAGTAGTGTAAGGCATTAGGAGATACATGAAGAGAATACTGTGGTTTCTTGTAAACCATGTGGCTAGTCATGGTTAGTAGTCATCATAGTTGACGCTGGCTCCATGCCGAAAGGAGTAAGGGCTTCGGGGACCAATTGCAGCATCTTCATCATAGTGATCACCGTAGTAATCGTGTCCATTGTGATCTCTGTTAAGCCAGTAGGTGACGTCATCTTCAAATTTCTGGAAGGAGAAAGAATGGTAGAGAATAATTCAAGAACACACACTCTCTTAATCACCACATCTTACCTATGGCTTTTCTGTATGGTGGTTTTTATTCAGTGATTAACACCCCTTACTAAGAACAACTCCTTGTTACAGTATTCTTGTGCTCAGAGGTCAATGCCACCAGCTAAAGAATACTTTAATGAAAGCTAATTTCAGACCGGCATGGTGGCTCACACCTGTAATCCCAGCACTCTGGGAGGCTGAAGCAGGCAGATTGCTTGAGTTCAGGAGTTTGAGATCAGCCCGAGCCAGAGCGAGACCCCCCATGTCTAAAAATACCTGGGCATTGTGGCAGGTGCCTGTAGTCCCAGCTACTGGGGAGGCTGAGGCAAGAGGATTGCTTGAGCCCAAGAGTTTGAGGTTGTGGTGAGCTATGACGCCATTACACTCTACCAAGGGTGACAAAATGAGACTCTGTCTTAAAAAAAAAAAAAAAAAAGCTAATTTCTCCCAAAGGAGTGTATATGGTATACCTTTGCCATACTCATTCTAAATATACCTGGGCTTAACCATTTTTCTCTTTCTGGGTAAATAAAGCAAACATCTCCCAAATATAGTAACAACATCTCATTATGGCAACACTGTCTTCCTGCCCCATTCCTGTTCGTGACTCTCTGGATGGTACAGAACATATGCTTAATAAATGTTGGCTGCATTAAATCAGCCACTGGTTTGGCTTATTACAGCTCCAGTGCAGGGTATTTGGGTACTTCTGATGGTAACTCTTTTTAGCTGTGTTTTGATTAAGGTGTGCACAGGTACATTTGTGTATCAGCCCTGTGCTGGGCCCTGGAAGGCTGCCTTCAAGGAAGCTTTAGTGCCCAGGAGGCAGCTAGGAAGAGAAAGCTGCAGTTAATAAAAATAAAAGGGAAGAAGGACTGAAGCTGGTAAGATGTGGATTGTTCACTTCTTCCAAGAGAGAATGAAGTTCACTCTTTGGCCTGGGCAACTGGTCTTTGCTATTAATCCATTTTTTAAGACAGGCTAATCTTTCTTTGGTGGTGGTGAAGGTGCAAGATGAATTTAGATTGGGCTTTGCACATGTCAATGCTCAGAACGTGGCATGGTGTTTAGTAGGAGGGCAAAAAAGTGGAGAGTTGACAAAGATGGCCAGGAAAGTTGAGGCAGTCACATAACTTTGGAAGCAGACCCAGTTTTATTCCACATGTGGCCAGAGCATCCCTGCAGCCACATCACAAATGCAGATTCTCAGGTTCCACTCACTCTGCATCTCCTGGATGGAATTTTCCAGTGATGGGGTCTCAGTAATCTATTTTACTAAGACTGCCAATGAATAATTATAATTAACTATTTGAGAACTTGATGAGGCCAGAAGCCCAAGCCTGGCCCATGATTATGGTCTCTGTGCCCAGCAGCCATCCACTTCGGGTACACGGTGGGCCAGCTCATGCCATGCCAAGGAGCCTGAGTCAAATTCCTCACCACTGTTTGCAACGCCTCATCCTTGGAGAGGGAGATTCTGACTTCTTTGCCTGCCTTGTATCTCTCACAATACTGCACTTTTGGCCATAGTGAAACATTGTTCTTTGTGTTTTCTAATTTTATACACTTGTATGGGGTTTTGGATTAAAATATAAATTGTCAATAAATTTTAAAAATGAATACAGAAACAATTCAGACTCAGATTTTTAAAATCTTACGTGAGACGGGAACAAAGAAAGAGGGGGATCATCTCATTTCTTTGCCAGAGACCACCAGCAGTGACATCTGGTCATACTTAATTGTAGACTTTTTAGGTATATATATTTATAATTTTGTTTGATCCTCATCTTTATTCTGCTTTGGTCACCAGACATTATTAGAGCCATTTCCCCATGTTAATGCCTAATACTCATTTTAATGATGATCATCAAAGAAATGAAAATTACTAAAAGATAATACAGCATTTTCATGTATCAAATATGTACATAATATTTTTAATTTTCAGTGAGGACATCAGATGCTGCTGAAAATTCTACCAAATTACCATATATGACTTACGAGAGAATATAATTTGACAATACTTTGAGCTGCTTCAACATAATTGTAACCTTGGCCCAGGAACTTCACTGGGCAGAATGTGGTGCTAAGGGACAAGATACACACGAAGAGGCATATAATAGTATTTGCCTTTTGGGATGCTGCAAATATTAAGTAAGCTCATAAGTATTTAGAATCATGCCCAGCCCAGGGTTTGGCTAATCAGTGTTTATCTATTTGTGCAAAAAAAAGAAAAAAAAAATATATACACACACACACACACACACACACACACACACACACACACACACATATGTATGCATGATACATAGGGAACAACCAATATGTCCAATAGTTGGGAATGGGAAGGAAATTATGTTACAGCCACATGTTCTTATTTTATGCAGCCATTAAAAATGATCTAAGTGGTTTAATTTTTTCACCTATTGCAGTACTTTGCATCCACTGTCTTTAGAAGTCTTGTGCTCATTTAGAAAAACACCTCCCATTGCCCCAGTTGGAGATGCTGCCTGTGAATAACCCATCCGCTCCCTGGCTGGGCGGGCAGGCTCTGGGTTCTCCCCACTACACTTAGCCTTACATCTGTCAGTCTGCAGGCAGAAACCTCTGCAACAGGATCTGTGATCTCAACCCTGCTGCTGTCTTACCTGTACCTCATTTAGGAGTCTGTGATTATAAACCCTTTTTTCTTAATTTGCTAGATTTGCCCACTAATGCTATCTAGGCAGGCCAGCTGTAAACAAACCATGTTCTCCTACAAGTGCATTGGCAAAATTTCCCCAATACATCTACAAAGACCAGTCTCTCTTTTAAAAGTCGCTTTTCATCTTTTCCCACTATCACATAGGTCCTTGCATGGATGTGATTCTGCCATTTTGGGAGGTAAAGCTGAAAAAGATTTTGGGGATTGAGTTATGTTAAGGATGATTACTCAAAATTGTTCACAGTCAAGTTAAAAGGGTTTGAGCAAAATTGGATTCTCCTTGAATGTGTGAGGGTTTTTTTGTTTGTTTTTTTGAGACATAGTCTCACTTTCTCACCCTTGGTAGAGTGCGGTGACGTCATAGCTCACAGCAACCTCAAACTCTTGGGCTTAAGTGATTCTCTTGCCTCAGCCTCCCAAGTAGCTGGGACTATAGGCGCCCGCCACAATGCTGGGCTATTTTTTTGTTGTAGTTGTCATTACTGTTTTTCAGGCCTGGGCCAGGTTCGAACTGCCAGCCCCAGTGTATGTGACCGGCACCCTAACCACTGAGCTACAGGCACGGAGCCAGGATTCTCCATGAATCTTACGTGCCAGCCATTTTGGCCCCTGACTTGGGTGGATTCTGCCTCCTGAACATATCCTAGGGAGAAGTCAGCTGATGTCACCACACTGTGGGTAACATAATCCGATGCCATATAAGGAAGATCATACTTCCAGAATGATTAGTAAATCCTCTTTTTCTGGGTCCTGTTTCCTGAGCCAGGCCTCTGTCCCACCACCCTGCCCAAGGGAGCCTCCAGCAGGAGGGAGCACCCACCGCCTCGTCAAAGCCCATGTAGAGGAACTGCTGGTACCACTGCTGCACCTCGGGCCGGCTCCGGTCCCACAGCTGCCTCTTCTGGCGCTTCAGGCTGGTGAGGAATTCCTTGGCTTTGCTCTCATGGACAGCCACTTTAGCCTTAGCTGGAGCAGGTGCTGAAACCATCAATTCCCCAGCCCCCGACATACAGAGTGACTTCTTACTGGGAAGAACCACTGTGACTTACCCCAGTGCCCCGCCCCCGCGCCCACCTCTCCCAGAACAGCTTTGACTCTCAACTTCCTTCCTACGTGCGTGTGACGACGCGTAGCCTCACACTTCTTGTTAGTGACCATCTGGGAGCAGCCTTATAGAGGGACACCAACTAACTGCACCCTCTAGGTTCTCCGGGAGGAAGGAAATCTAGTTCAAACCCTGCAGTCCATGTGCCACACTGGCACCCAGGCCTTCCCATGAGAGTGGCTCGCCCCTGGGGCTCTGTGTTCAGGAAATGGCCTGGATACCCAGTGTCACACCAGTGTATGGTGCATGTTCATTGTCTATGCAAACAAGGGAGGCCTGTGCCTGCTGGGGAGACTGCCTAAGGAAAGAGAACTAAGGCTGAGCCCACAGCGAGCGGGGACCAGACTGGCCCAGCAAGCACAGCGGCATGGCATCAGGCTGCTGGAGCTGGCAGCGCTCTAGGAGCCACCGTCTCTGGGCCTCACAGGCTGACCACTGAAGATCCCTATAGGGTCTTGAAGGTCACTGACCCTTTAACTCTGCTGCTTCTGACATCTTTCCATCATAGTCTCTGTCATTTAAAGGGAACTGCTTCTGCATGCTGTGTTCAGAGGAAGCCGCTGTGCCCTTGGACTTCCTGCCTCTACTGTCTACTTTTGAGCCCCTGTGTCTTCATCTAACTATACATCTGGACTGGCAGCAGTCCCTGTCTTGGTGCTGTTAGGAAGAATGCACAGAATAATGGAAGTAATTCACCCAATGAGTCCGTGGGTCACGTGCATAAGTATCAGCTGGGCTTGTTTCTTTACAAACCCTGTGGGGCTTGTTACACCCTTTTCTATAGAGTAGGTGCTCAGTATGTATTTCTTGGTTTGACTTGAGTAAAGTCTGAGGGATGCATACCCACACGCCTGCTGCCACCCAACACAGGGAAGGGTCCCTGTGAGCCACCCTGGAGTTGGGGCATAAGCCAGGCCCTCATGGATGGCTGGAATGTGGGGAAAGATTCTGGGAGCTCCCCCAGGAACTCCCTCCCCCCACCCCCAAGAGGAGCCGCCTGTGCTCCAGCCACCTATGTGGGATCCCCAGGGTGCATGAGGGAAGCATGAGAAGAAATAAATGCTCAAGGCCCTACTTTGGGAGGCAGACTTCAGCCCGTAAGAATCTCCCACAGACTTGGAGGGGAAAGAGTAATTGAAGAAATCGTCACATCAGAAATATAGTCATGCCTTTTCATTTCTAAGTGGTGCTTAGTTTTACAGATGAAGGGAAAATGACATTTGCCAGTGATCCAGCTGATCTAACTGACTACAATGGGCACCGAACTTGTATTTTATGACTTATGGACTGTTCAATTTCTGTGACATTTTCCTACTGTCTATCACATTTATCTTAGGAGCATTTCTCACAATGGAGGTTACTAAAACATTTCCTGTTTTACTGCCCTTCCCCAGTGGCTAATTGGACATACAGGTTGCTACAACAGTGCTGTTCCATGCCTCCCCACCAACTGAGATTTTCTTTACACGGAAAGATATGCTCTAAATTTAGATACATGCTCTAATGTGCTTCATAGTCTTAAAATAAACAGCATCAATTAACACTGTAGCGCCGTTTCTTTTATTTTTGAGTCCACACTGACAGCTTTCAGCTTTAAACATTTACTGGAAATAATATTTATCTAATAAAATACCATAACTCAAACCCAGAGAATAAGCCCTTCAGATCGGCTAACCTTTTAAGGAGTAAACACTTTTGATCTTCCAAATATAAGACTCCAGTGAGCACACTGTATATTGCATCTCATTTCCATCCAGTTAAGAATGCATCCCTTATCCACTTGGGTTATATTTACCTTCTCGTTTTTGAAGCATTAGCTTGAGTTTATTTCCACTTATGCCACCTAAAGAAATGAAAATTGAAACCAGTTTCAGAATTGCACTGTACCCTTAAATTTATCAAAAGCAAAAAATCACAGTGGGAAAAAAGAAGGGCATGCCTGGCCTTGACTTGGCAACGAGGGGCTGCTTGTTGCATTCAGGCTTTCTAGGGCAAATACTGCTGACAATGACCATGACTGACCAAGAGCATTATGATTTGAACAAGTGCCAAGGAAAAGTGACATTGTTCTTTCAGCCCTTATGTCTTCTTATGAAGGTCAGCCATCTGTCACATGTGCCTACCTTACTGCACAACTTGACTTCGTGGTATAATGTGTTGAACAGTGTCCCCCAAAATTCATATCCACTGGGAACCTTGAGTGTGGGCTTATTTGGCAATGGGCTCTTTGCCAATATAATTTAAGGCTCTTATGATGACATGCTGGATTTACAGTAGGCTCTAAATCCAGGGGCGAGTGTCCTTACAGGAAGAGGAAAGGCTCTAGGGATAGCAGCCATGTGAAGACAGAGGCAGACAGGAACGGGAGTCAGGCACCAAGGAGTCTGCCTTAGTGCTCTAAAAATTCAGTCTTGATTTTGCGGCTGGCCCAGATCATCCTATAATAAAGCATTATTTGTACCATTGCTGTTATTAGTATTCAATTTTAAAAGTGTTTCTAATCAGCACAGCTCAATAATCTTACCAGAAAATAAAATGTCTGGCCTGATAGATCCCCCCATCCCACTCAATGAATGGGTTTGAGGATCTGCAGAAGCCTCTACATACACCATTGAGGCTTGTCTCAGGAACAATGAACCCAAAGCCCCTGGAGAAACACCCCTTGGCACCCTAAATAGTAAGCAAAGCATGATCAGGTATAAGGAACTAGAGTCTGGCCCCAGGATGAAGAAATACACTGAAGTGGCTTTGGCCACTTTCTTGCCAGGCTTCTTAACCTCTCAGGCCATGGACAGGCTCCAGGGGATCTAGAAAGGTACTGAAAATTGTATTTGTACCTGCAAAGGCACAATTTTCTGGGCCTAGGGTCCACAGCATTTGCCAGACTCTTCAAAGTGTCTGTGATCCAAATAAGATTAAGAATGCTTGATGTGGGCTCAGCACCTATGGCTCAAGCGGCTAAGGCGCCAGCCACATACACAGGAGCTGGCAGGTTCGAATCCAGCCCAGGCCCGCCAAACAACAATGACGGCTGCAACTAAAAAATAGCCGGGCATTGTGACCGGTACCTATAGTCCCAGCTACTTGGAAGGCGGAGGCAGGAGAATCGCTTGAGCTCAGGAATTGGAGGTTGCTGTGAGCTGTGATGCCACAGCATTCTACCCAGGGCAACAGTTTGAGGCTCTATCTCAAAAAAAAAAAAAAAAGAAAGAAAAAGAAAAAGAAGAAAGAATGCTTGATGTATTTGTCAATTAAATATCGAGAAAGCTAAAAAAAAATTATTTTTTAAGCCCCTGTGTGAAGAATTTACTATGTAGTTGGGGAGAAAGAGAATCATAGCCAAGAGTTAGAAACTGGATGTCCACAGCAGAACTCCACCTATGGATGCATTTTCTTAGCATGCCCAGTGTTTACAAAATTTGAATTTGAACACCTCTGGGGCTGAGTCACTCCGCGTGCTCAGAGTCCATAAGCAGCCACCTCATACCAGCCCCTGTAGGCATTTGGCTGCTGCCCGACTGCCATGCAGGGAGTTTGCTGACCTGGTCTCCAGGGTGGGATGGAAAACCTGCTAGAACTCACTATTTCCCACTCAAGTGCCTCCCTCAGGATTCAGGGGTAGGGTGGCCTCTTTCTGCTGTTCAGGGACAGCCCCAGAGTGTGCCTACTGTCCCAGTAAATTAATGAGAGCACTCCCTTCCGTTCTCCAAAGGGTTGCAGCTTGCATGAGAAATTATATGGCTACCCTGTTTTGAGAGGTTTAATAGCAAGGAAATGGCTTGGGAAAATCTCCATGGACCACACTGAAGGGCGAGGGACAGAGGTGGTGGTTGCCCTCCTCAGAAGGGCTGGGAGTCCGTGGGTGTTGAACAAGGCTTAGTGATGTAGTGCCCAGCGGCCTGGGGGAATGCTGTGTGTTCACATCTGTGCTCAGGTCAGTCTATGTGGTTGTTTAAAAAGCAGCTGCAATGTTAGGCTGCAGTCACCGACACTAGTGGGAAAAGAAAGTAATTATCCTGTCTCCATTGTGTCACTGCTCTGAGCAGATGTCCCCTCTACTAGTCTGTTCACATTTCACTTGAAGGTCACAGAGAAAATGGAATTGCAGTAGAAGGAGGGGGCCGAGAGTTTGTCATATGAGAAAAAAGTTAAAGGAATTTCAGTGTTTAACCTGGAGAAATGAAATTCGTGAGAGGAGGAGAGCTGCGACTCTAAGGGGCCACTGGGCCATAAGGGGATGGAGTAAGGTTTCCAACACCTGGGCATCCACCCGAAGATGGAACAAGTGGTCCCAAGAGGTTACTTAAGGACAAACACTGGGCCAGGCTCCTGTAGACAAGGCCAATCTCATTGGACGGGGGGAGCCTATTCTTACAGGCTATACTTTCCTTTCAGTCGATGATGAAATCTCTGGAAATATTTGCCAAGGCAGACAGATTCATTCCTTGGCACTAACATTAGCATTCGTTAATATCTTAACATTTGTCGATCTCTGACAACTCACATGGTAGCACGTACAGATGAAGCATGGGCCCTCCGTCTGTTTGCCCTCTGTAAACGTGCTTAACAATTAATGAAGGAAATGTGGTCTGATGGTGAAACAGACATTGGGTTTAGGCATTTGTGATGAGGCTGCAAATTGTTGAAGCAAATGTGTGTGTATCACTACCACTCCCGAAATGAGAGCCTCACCTAACCTCAGCTACCCAACTGTAAAACACAAAGTCCCTAATTATGAATTAGAAGCGCCTCCACTGTGCCAATTACTACACATTGAATTACATATAGGGTGTCCATAAAGTTCATGTTAAATTGCACACTATTTTAAATTGCACATGAACTATATGGATACCCTGTATTAATACATATATTCAGACACCACACATAATCTGTTTGAAGAAAGTGATCAAGAGCAATAGAATAGCTGTGATTTTTTTTGTAGTATGGAATTTTTTATTCAGCATCATCAGTTATTTATTGTAGGCTATGATGACATGCACTCCCAAATTTATTAAATCTAGTTATCTGGCATTTGATCTTCTAACAAATTCAGAACTGCAAGATGCCTCTCTAAAGGTGATAAGTATTAGTAAGTTGATCAAGAAGGGGTTGTGATCATTTTCTCCATTAAGCATTTTGGGGTACCATAAAAAGTTTTCCTTTTATGTCATAAGAACTTTTACTTCTCAACTTGATGACAATGATGTCCAAACTGACTCCTGTCACTAAGTTCATGGTATGAACTAAATAAAATACGAGTGTGAAAATAAGTGGCTGTAGCCAAACCTCTTATTCTTAAAATGGGGAGAACGAAGGGAAGCAAATAAATCATGCACTGGGACATTATCAGTTAGTTTCATCTGTGGTTATAATTTAGAACAGTAATCATCGTGATCTGAAACAAGCCTGACTTTTTCTAGCAATCCCAGGTTCCACCCCAGGCTGCTACTGCTTGACTCTGCCTTCCCTCAACCTGGAGTCTGGCTTTCATCCCTGTTTTGAATTAGACAGCGCCCAGCTACTGTGCAGGGACAAGCACCAGGTTCAGGCTCTTGGGCACACATTCCAGTTCTGTTCTCTTAGCAATAAATCTGGAGTCACAGTACCTGCCTACCAGAGTCGTAAGCTTCAAAGGCACTCATGTATCCACAAGGCCACCATGAAGGCTCATACCAGCCCAAGGCGGTAACTCAGATTGCATTCCTAAGGTAGGGTGTGTGGACCCCAGGATTCAGCTGTCTGACATCCACCAAACTGCTTCATTCTGGGTGTGCATGTGAATGCGCTTTTTACAAAGAGCCAATGAGGAATTTTGAGAGTTTTCAACAGATTCGCTGAGAGCTTCATGAAGTAGGAAGATTAAACACTATTTTAAAAAGCATTTCCCCCTATTTGGGGCGTGAGGCCTGCTCCAGATTGGGCAGACGCAACTCAACCCTGCAGGAATTGCAACTCCAACTCTGTTGCCCAGCCGTTGCCTGGAAGGATGTCTGGGTAACGATGCCACTTGCACCACCTGGTTATAGCCTTGCTTCCCACTGCCCTTTTCATTAAGCCCCAAAACACTTCTTACCCACCCTCCTACCTCTGTTCCTCCCTTCCCAATTATCCCCAGGAGACTCTCCCTTGGTCCTCTCTTCACCCTCCCAAGCGCACCACTTGGCACTTGTGCAAGTGCAAATCCTGGACCTCGTGCCCCATCATCCCCTTGACCCTGCCTGGGCTAAGGATGGGACCCTACACTGCTGCCCCATAACCAGCCTCTCTCCCCCAGGCATCCTGGCGGCACCACTCCGGGCCAAGCCCACCCTCGGGCGGGACACTGCTGTCAGCCTGGCATCGCCTCACTCACCTGGGCCCAAGCACAGCAGCAGCAGCAGCGCCAGCCCGGTCAGGGCCAGCACCGCGGGCCGCGCAGAGGAGGTGGCCATGGCTGCAGGCAGGAGGGCAGGAGGGCGAGCGGTTCACGGCGAGCCTCTGCGGGAGGACTGGCGGCGCGGGAGAGGGTCGCAGGCAGGCGGGTGCTTCCGCGAGTTATCCCTGCTTAGCTGCTGGGGCGGGACCCGGCGGGTGGGCGCCGAGCCAAGGAGCCGAGCCGAGCCGGGGCCAGGCGGCTGCGCCTACAGCCCGCTCTCCCGTCCCCGCCCCGCGGAGGCCCAAGTCCTCCGCTCCAAGGCCAGGGATGCTCACGAGGCGGGAGACCCGGGGAACTCAGCAGTGGTGCGCCACGTGGCCAGCGCTGCCTGCCGCGAAAGCGGTAAGGACAAGCTGGGATCTGGCTACACTGGAAAGGGCTGATGGCATCCAGGAGCAGGGCAAAGGATACCCACCCTCCCACCCACTGGGAGCACTTGCCCGATCCCAACACTAGGGTCCATCCCTCGCTCCCGCGCGGGCTGCGCTCCTCCCTTGGCGCTAATTCTTCGCCCCTTCCTCCCCATCTCGTTCCCTCCTGGCAGCTGGCGGCTCCAGGCTTTGCTCCTGCTTGGCTTATAAAGTGGCCTTTGGAATTTCCTTAATTCCTGACCTACTCTTTAACGGTGCCTTTAGCAGTGCTGTGTTTTATGATATTTTGAAAGACTCCACAGTCTGGGTTCAGAGCTGCAGTCCAGGAAATCATTTCGCCCAAACTATTCCAATAGAAAAGCCTTTGAGACACCAAGAGCCTGAGGTCCTGCAGCTCGGAGCAAAACCGCAGCAGAAAGTGTGCTCTGCAGTCTAGTGAAAGTCAAGTGAGGCTGGTGGGAGCGCTTAACTTCACCCCCAGCACCAGGCCTGTTCACACAGAGGTGACACACAAAAGGTGATGTGGTACAGTGAACAAAAAACTAGGACAAACTTACTTCAACTGACTTTGAGCTGGTCACCTGTATTACTCTCTCTAGGCCTGAGCTGCAGAATGGTGACCATGCCAAATCTGCCCGGAACTCAGCTGATGGATGACCTCTTTTCTTCTTCTGGGTTTTTCATTCATATGCCTTCCAGTGGTAAGTGCTCACCTTCTGGCAATATAATGCAGTTGGATTTCTCTAGCAGGCAGGAGAAAAAAGTCTTTTAACACTGAGCTAGCAAAGAGGCAGATGTGGCCAACCAAATAAAGTGTAAAGTGAAATAACAATCCTGCCAGGTGCCAAAGGCGATCAGAAGGATAACATCATCCCTCAGGTTACCTTGGGGAAATGCTCATGAACGCTTGAGGAAACTGTGAAAGGGAGGATAAGATTAAATAAAGCCACTAGGTATATGTTTACTTTCTCCTGAGGACAAGACATTTATCATTAGGAAGATAATCAAAGCAAATAAAAAGTCAATGCCTTGTTTGAATTGGCTTAGAATATACATTAAACATAATAACTATAATCTCTTGTTTGTCTTGTGGACATCATTCCGGGGACCTCAAATCTCTACTAATCTCTGCTTCTAATAGAACTTTTATATTCCCTTCATTATCAGGATCTGAGGTCAGGTAGCCGATGAGGACAGGAGCCACCTGCCTGGAGAATTGTCTTCTTCCATATTTCAGAAGCTGACTTACATTTTACATCCCCTCATCCCTCAGTTCTCATTTACAGCTGGGATATAGACCAGTAATTTTATTTTTCATTAATTCAAAGATTCCAAGGAGGAAAAAAAGTTTGCTTTCATCGGCTTATACAATTGTAGGATTTGAAGACAAGGTAAACATTGAATCCCAATACTTACAGGCCTATAATAAAATAAAACCTTGATTGTGAAGTATAGAATTGGTAAGACAATTCTTTTAAAGTAATTACCGATAGGTGACGAGAAGAACATTTTCTGAAAATTAGGCCCTGTTTCCTCTTCCCAGAGAGTGAACAGAGATGGACTCTACTCACCTGTCACCTCCAAACTGGTTAAGGTGGCATGGATTTGGGAAGCCTGTTCCATGTGAAAGGCAGTGATGAGAAATGGATTTCTCCAGTTTGGGAGGCTGGATGTCTACGATCAAGGTAGCGGCAGATTCAGAGTCTGGTGAGGACTGGCTTCCTGGCTCACAGAAGGCATCTTCAGCATCCTTCTCACAGGATAAAGGAGTGGGGGAACTCTCTGGGGTCTCTTTCATAAGGGCACTAATCCCATCAATGTCCCAAAGGCCCCACCTCCTAACATTATCACCTGGGGAGTTAAGGTTTAATGTATGAATTTGGGGGAACACAAACATTCAGTCTAGTAGTTAAATAAAGCTCACTGCATATGAGGCGCTGTGAGAAGTCCTTTCCTTCCTATTCACTTTGATCTATCAGCCCTCTCACATGCAAGACCCTCCTTTTTCCCTCTGCTAAAGCTGGTCTGAGTCTTCATTCCAGTGTTTCTCAAACTTGGTTTGAAAATCCCAAAGTGCTTCTTAGTGCAGATTCATGAGTCATGTACCCAGGAATCCTGTAGGTCTTGGTTGGGGCCCAGGAATCTGTTTGTTTGTTTTTTGAAGAGGTTTCTATAGGATGCTGATATAAGTGGTCTCTAGATTGCATGTCAAGAAATTCAGTACACTGAGTTCTCAACCAAAACTCATCTGTCTCTCAGTCGCCACCTGGCCTCAGTGACTTCAATATTGACATTTTTTTCTTACCCCATGTACCATACTGACCCTAGAAGCTTCATTTCTACTATTTGGTGCAGTAGCTAAGGACATAGGCTTTGGGTTTCAGTTCTTTCTGCATTGTGAACTAGTAAATAAATCACCTGTCCTCTTTAGGGCTGGAATAAAATGGGGCAATATTATCTAGCATCCTGGGAAAAGAGATCACATGTACAGAGCCTGGTATACACTAAACACTCAGTAGATGCTAGGAATTGTTGTCATTACCAAATCTTCTCCCTGGACCTTATGCTTTGTACCCAGTGTCCTGGCACCTTTCTGCTGTTCCTCCCCATACCCCGGCTCAGGAACTCTCATTTTGAATGGATTCCAATTCATCCCATTGGACATTGTCACACATTGTCCAGCTGACCTCAAACACAGCCTAGATATGGCATCCCCCACCTCCAAATGCCACAGTGACCTCAGTGGTCCTCCCTCCTGGCTTCTAGATCACAGATGTCTGCCTACAGAGGACCACTGGAAGTGCCATCACCTTGTGAAGATGCCAGCAGCCTAACACACACTGGGGAAGTTCTGCAGGACAAAATACTTAAGAGAGAGGGGGGCATGGTCTGAGGCAAGGCTGCCTATGATTATAAGATGCCTCAGAGAGAGATTGGCCAGCCCAGGGCCCAATCCAGCTTGCCTCTGCATGGAACAAGCCAACAATAAGGGAGATTTGATGGTGGAATGGATTTCCTATTAAGATTGCTAAATTTTTTTAGGTGTGAAAATGGCAGTACAGTTTCTTTTCATAAAGCTCTTACTGGTTAGAACTGTATACTAGAGTATTTGTAGGTAAAATGATATAATGTATGGGGTTTGCCTTAAAATATTTCAGGAAAATTATTGCCAAATATTGTTAATTCCTTTGCCAGGAAACCACGTATATAATTCTCTACACCCAATTATGATGTATGCAGGTGCTATGGTCTGAATGTTTGTGCCCACCCCCACCAAAGTCATATGTTGGAATCCTAGTCCCCAAAGTGATGGTATTGGAGGTGGGACATTTGGGAGATGATTAAGTGATGAGGGCAGAGCAAGGCCCAGGGAGCTCTCTTGCCCCTCCCAACAGGTGAGAACACAGCAAGAAGGCACCACTGTCTGAACTAGAAAGTGAGCTCTCACCAGACACCAAATTTGTTGCTGCCTTGACCTTGGACTTCCCAGCCTCCTGAAATATGGGAAACGTATTTTTGTTATTTATAAGCCTCCCAGTTTATAGCATTTTGTTATAGCAGCTTGAGTAGTCCAAGATAAAGGGGGATTGTTATGCTAGTTTCTATTTGTGTATATTATATTTTATACATTATAATTTACATCATATTATGAATTTTTATAATAAAATTTAAAATAAAAAATTTAGTGACATCATTATCTATAAAATATATAACATACATATGACCTTCAGGCTCTCTATTCAGCCTTTAAACTTATTTAAACAACAGCAATTATTTCCTTGTTTAAACTTGTTTTAAACAACAGCAATTATTTCCTTAGACTTTCTGTATTTTCCCAAAACTCAGTTCTTGAGTATCTTCTTTGCTTCTATACAGGTTCATAAGTGTCGCTTACAACATTCCCATGCTCTGTGATGCTTTTGGGTCCTCATCTCAGCTAGTCAAAACCTACTGTTCCAGTTACCTATCACTGTTTAAAAAATGACCCCAGAATTAGTGGCTTAAAACAACCACCATTTTATTACAGTTCATGGGGCTGTAGGTCAAGAATTTGAGAAATGCTCAACAGATGGGTTCTTCTGCCCCATGTGGTATTGATGGAAATCATTTGATGGTACATGGCTGGCAGACAGGCTGGACTAGAGAGTCTCAGACAGCTCTTCTGACCTGTCTGGCACCTGGGTGAAGGTGGCTGGCAGTCTGAAGTCAGCTGAGACTGTCAGCTGAAATGCTAACATGTGGCATCCCCAGGGTTCTAGAGATAGTATTCTTAGATGAGATATTCCAAAAGGCAAGAAGAAAAAGCTGCCTATATCTTAAGGTCTTATCTTGGTAACTGACACAAATCAATGCCACTGTAGTCTATTGATCGAAGCAGTTACAAAACCCACAGGCCTTCAGGAGGAGGGCTATAGATCCCATTTCTCAAGGAGAGAATGTCAAATAATTTATGCGCACCTTTACAACACCCACCCACCTGTCAAGGTCACCTACTGGTGCCACCTCCACCAGGGGGCTTTCCCACTTCTTTTTAGGGCCAGAGGCATAATTACTTTTGAATTCCTGCAACCCTTCCTCCCCCGTGAATGTTTTTCTACTCTACCTTAGGTTTGCATGCGTACCTTATTTCTCTTTCCTCTTTTGGATTTGGAGATGTTGGGTTCTCAATTTGTTTGTTCTCTTTTGAATTACCCCATAGAACTAAACATTGCATAAATAGTGGATGATGAATAAATGTTTTCTTCTAAAAGTGAATCTGTGATTATGCTGATCTTGTATAAATGGCCTCATTACACGTGACCCTGTTTTTGCTTTTTAAGTTAGATAATAAGGAAAGTGTATGGTGCATACAGTAACAGCTCACAGCAGCAGCCAGACAACCCTGTCCAAGGCCAGCCCTAAAACTGTCTAAACCAGTGCCCCAGCAACCATGGGGTTAAAATTCATGCTCAGCGGTGGGTCTTCAAAACTCCTTTCCTGTTTATTAAGCAAGTTTCCATGTTGGAATTTTAATAACTTTTGCCATTTGAAATAACTAAATGAAGCCAAAGTCAGGGAAAGGGAAAAAATTTCCTTTCAGTCTTAAAAAAACAGTGAGAGGCACAAAGTCCTTATTATGCAAGGCTTTCGTTCACAGAAGGGGTCTGTGAGCACGGCTGGCAAAGAGATGCCAGGACCCACAGGCAGATGTGGCCCCTGAGTGACTGTGCTCAGGACTCTACCAGGGCGTGGCCACTTCGTAACTGTGCCCAGGATCCCCTGGACAGATATGGCCCCTTGGAGACTGCACACAGGACCCCACAGGGGCCATGGACCTTAGTAAGTAGGAATGTGAGTCCCCAGCCAGAGAACCTGGAGACAGGCAAAGAAATTCTGGAGAAATGGCCACCTTATCCACAAGGGACCTTTGGTAAAATGCAATGATCATATTAAAACAGATGAACACATTGAATGATGCCAGTTTTCAGTCTCTTTCAGACTTTAATTTTCAGCATTTTAACCAAAAAGTTCCTGTAACTCCGAGGAGACTATAAAGACATTGTCCAAACAGCCATCCATGGTGGAAGAGTAACATAGATGGCCACATTAAGACGCTCTCACTCACATTTTCCTTTGCCTTGGGTGGTAGAGGCCTATTGTGGCCTTCTTAATATAAAACTCAAAGCAGCAGCTTAATGAACTGGACATAAATCAGAGGTTCATCAGAGGAGTTTATAGCTCCACAAGTGGTAACACCAACCTTTAGGTGCCATCTCCAACAGCCAGATACCTGCTGTCAAAGGTGGATCCTGTGATACCCCAGGCCACAGTCTATTAGTCAGGAACTGGGCAAGGCCAGACCAGGCACCAATGGGGCAGGTAGAGGTCAAAGGGTTCACAGGTTTCACCATACCTACGTTATTTCTTGCCATATGCATGTCAGAAACAGTCCCTGTGGCTTTTGACAGGTTGGAAAGGTATCTTACAGTGACACCGATGGCCTTGGAGCACTGTACCTGCGGCCCTTCTCAGCTCAATTCAGGGTCAGGAATTAGCACTTGTTCTTTAACTGAATGCAGACTATACCCATGGCTGCCCACATAGCTCCCCAGAAATGTTGTTTTTTATTAGGCTTTCATTTTTTTTAATTTCCTTTTTTGGTGTTATTCTTACATATTTATGTCTTATTTGTGTTGTTGTTTATATATTTATATTGATTGTACACAGAATTTTAAGGTGACGGTGTCAAGGCACCCTCACATGCAAATGTAAATGTGCAGGCCTGCCCTTGGGTAGAGTGAAAGGTGGCTCAAAGTAGCTCCCCCCAGCCCACGTGAGCATCCGAGGGTCAGTCCTTCTGTTAAGGCGTTATATCACCAAGACACTTTATTTAAATAAAAGTCTGATGAGGTTTAACAATAAAATGGCCACTATTATTGAGGGCAGGAAGAAGTAGTGATTGTGACATCACTCGGCAGTTGTCTCGGGTCCCGTTAGGTACAGTGGCTGCCCCTGTCGTCTAAATCGTGTGGTGTAAACAGTGCTCTGTGATTTCCAGTTCCCTAACCTCCCTCCAGATCCCCCAAAGTGTGCAAGAAAAGAGCCCCCATTTATAGATATGGAACTTGAAGGCCGGAAGTTGTGATTGCTGTCAGAGATTTTTACTGGTGTCTGTTTTCTGACTTTCCACCTCTCCTGAGCTCTTACCCTCCACTCCCAAGATCCAGTCTGCCTCTTGGGTGCTTGGAGGACAGGCCACGCTGGATGCTGTGACAGGAGGGGGTGAGCCCCGTTCTCTGTCCTAGTTGCACAAGCAGCACCCAAACTCTGTGGAGACAAAGATTTTAGCTCTGTGGGGCAGCAACTGTAATTAGATTTTGTGAGCTTTTTGTAAGCTGTCCCAGAATTGACATTGTAAGGAGCAGAGCCAATCAAGGTGCTATTATTAGAAACAAGACTGATAGAGATTGGTAAAAGTGATGGATAATTGACAAAGTACCTTACAGAGTTCATTGTCTGAAGCTCATGGTTACTGGGAGTGGTCATCCCACTCTGCTAAAATACATCTCTTCACCTTCAGATTCTGCTCAAGATCCTGGTCTCATCCAGGATATTTACACAGGAAATGTCTTTTCCCTTTGGTGGTTATGATGCTATTCACATCATATCCGCATACTGGTTTGAAATACTTCAGGTATTTCCTTAATGAGAGTCAGTCTTTGCTCCGTTTCCTCCCCACTGTGTGGATGTTGCTGGGGGAGGTATTTTTAAGTCATTTTTCATACATAATGCATTGGATAGAGCCTCCAGCTTTGGATGGATATTCCTGAGGCATTATTTACCACCTAACTGGTATACCTCATCCTTGGAGAGGAGCCTGGGGGTACAGGAATGGGTGGAGTGTCCCAAATAGCTGGGGAAATTCCCGCTTCAGGGGTTGAGGGGTTTATCACAGAGGTGTCTCTCAGAGTCCCTTCCCATTCGTCTTGTCTCACTTTGAGAGTCCCAGGAGCAGGGAACCCCAGGGTCGCAGGGCACAGCCACATGATGTCTCCCTGCAACCATTGCGGATAAACACAGTTACCCCTCTTTCCTCTGTCCAGATAGACCCTGGGCACCATTCACCAAGAGACACAGTCCTAGGGACCCATGCCATAGAGAGTTTATCGCAGAGATGGGGCTCTACTCTCCATCACACAATTTGCTGAGTTACGTGAATAGAACTTTTCCCAACTGTCTCAGCTTGAAAACAAAGTCTTGTCACATCTGCATTTCCTAATGCGAAGTATTTAAATCGTGTCATTCAACAAGTTTTAACCAATGTCTACAGCTGTGCAACCACCACACAATTACGGCATAGGACATGTCACTCCAGACAGTCCCCATTTCGCTTAGTGCCGTTCCCCTCTCCATCAGGTACCTACTTTCTATTGATGAAGTTCTGCCTTTTCCAGAATTTCACGTAAGTAGAGACATAAACTATGGACCCTTCTGTGTCTGGCTTCTTTCATTTAGCAGAAGGTTTTCGTGTGCATCCACACTTCTGTGTATATCGTGTTCCTTTTTATTGGTGAGTTTTGTTGGTGATTCTGTTGTACGGGTAGAGGACAGGTTGTTCGTCTCTTCACCAGTTAATGCATATGTATGCTGTTTCCATTTTTTGACCATTAGAAATAAAGTCTATACATATTTGTATTCATGTCTTTGTGCGGGCATGTTTTCATGTCTCTTAGGTAAATCCCCAGGATGGCAGCTGTTGGATCTTATGGTAGGTTTTGTTTTTCTACACGTTTTAACCTATACAGTGATAATGTGGATTGTGAGGCCATTTATTCATTCACCCAATGTGTATTGAATAGGTACTTTGTGCCAAGCATTAGGCAAGGCACAGGGACACAGAAGCCAATGAGTCCTTGCCTTCAAAGGGCTGACAGTTTAGTGGGGGAAACCACCTCACAGAGAAGAGTGCTAGCTCCTGAAAGGAGCAAGAGTGATCTTAATGGGCCCTTATAACCAGTGCAGGAACCATCGCCCCTCCATGTGCACACTCTTGATGTCAAGGACTTGCCACTCCAGGGAAAAGGCAATCCCATCATGGAACCATCCTATAATCCTAAGAAAGTTCTTCCTAGCTGGGCATGATGGCTCAAGCCTGTAATCCTAGTGCTCTGGGAGGCCGAGGCAGGGATCTCCCTTGAGCTCAGGAGTTCCAGCCTAGGAGTTTGAGGTTGCTGTGAGCTATGATGCCCCAGCACTCGACCCAGGGCAATAGAGTGGAACTCTAAAAAACCCAGAAAGTTCTTCCCTACAGTAGGCCGATGTCCATTCTCTTTCATCTGGCAGTGTTTTTTGGAGTAAGCCTAACCGTCTCCACCTAATCCATCATCCTAATAGTCCCTTGTTACCTCTGAACTTTGCATTAGCTGGTCTCTTCCTTTCCCATATTCCAGTCTTATTGACAACCCTGAGACCATATTTATGTCACTGATTCAGAATAACTTCCTGTGCTCCCCATTTTCTGTGACATTCTCAACTTTCCTCCTGGTACTTTTCTCTGAGGATTACTGGACACATCCTCCAGGAGGGTCCTGAGTCTCACTCCAGGGTTTTTGTGAGGCTGGATACCAAGCCCTGTGCACACAGCCCCCATCCCCTGTTGGGCACCGGCTTCCCCTACCCCCATGAGATACCCCATTAGCAGCTATTACCCCCATTCCTGAGTTGTGAGCTGCAGTTCATAGAATCAAACTTGCTTCTGCACCATGTGCCTAGATATGGCAAGAAGACAAATGTGACATATTCTATATTCCAAGGACACGCAGTCTTCCCCAGCTTCCCTACAAAGGTTCCAGAATATCCCTGGATGCCTTAGAATGGCTTTGGCAGATCCCTTTCTCTACTCCTTTTTTTTTTTTTTTCCTGATTTTTCTACTCCCTTTCCTTCATTTTCCCCTTCAATAGGTCTATCCCTAATAACATTAGCCATATTGATATAAATTCACAAAAGGATTGCATAAGAGGGCTTCAGTCTTCTTGATTTGTATTCTCCCAGAGCAAAGTAGATCGGCATTGTGACCAACAGAATGTCGGGGGCAGGCAACATTGTTGTCTGTAAGTTTGGGGGTGAGAAGCTGGGAGAGGGTACACAGTCCCAATTGCCAGCAGGGGCTGCCCCCTGCAGATGGGGGCTTTGTGGTGAGGGGCCTCTGGAGGGAGAGCTGATTTGTGGGTGTCCTCAGTAGCTTAGCTCTGTTTAGGGCACAGGAAAAGGCCCGTCCATGTGTGTAGTGAGTTTATAAGAATCTGCTTTGTCTAGTGCCTGATGGCCTCTCTTTCCTATGGCCACAAGCCTGTGAGACCCATGCCGTCACACAGTGCCGACTGGGCCGGCAGAGACACATGCCATCCTTCCCTGCAACCTGGGCTGCCCTTGGCACTGTTCTGACCAATAGCAGTGGTCAACAAACCAGGACCCACTGCTGAAGCTGAGCTGCTGCCTGTTTCTGTAAATAAAGTTTTATTGAAACGCAGTCATTTATTGTCATCTATGGGCACTTCATACTACACCTGCAGAATTGAGTAGCTGTGACAGTCACTCACAGCTAAAATATTTTATTTTAAAATATGGTCCTCAAAGCTAAAATATTTACTGGTTGGTCTATTAAGGAAAACATTTGCTTGCCAGGAGGGTGTGGTCAAAGCGACATTCTGGGACCTCCCAGTCCAGATGTGGTAGCCCCCTCTTTTCTGTGAGAAGCTCAAGTGCCCTGCCAGAGAGTGCCTCTGTGAGGTGAGGCATTGTGGTGCATCTGAGCCCACCAAGCTCCCAGATGATCAACACTGCTTGGCCAAGTCCAGCTGAGCTGCCCAACTCACTGAAATGGTGAGAAATCACTAGTTATCGTCGTTGCTCACACAGCTGGTTTGGGGGGTTTGTCGCCAGCCATAGGTGCCCAAGCAGCACCCTTTCTCATCTGAGTACCACCATGGAGTGAGACTGAGGGTTCCTGGGGGGTCCCATGAGGCAGAGTCCTGGGAAACAGATGTACAGGCAGAGAGGAGGGCCCAGAGCATGTCTGGGAAGACCTAGGGAGAAAAAAGATGACACTCAGCAAGGAGGAAAGCAAATCAACAGGAGGGGGAAGTGCTTAGCAAAGGAATGAAGGAAGGACTTGAGCCTTTGTGGGCCAGTGGTGGGTCTGGGCCAAGAGCAAGTGTGGACACACTGGGGAGCCTCAGCTGCAGCTCATAACAAAATGCACAAGTCTGTGTGTCATTGGTAACGAAGGTAGTTTCTAGGTGTCTGAAACTATATCATACAGTGTTAGTACAGGCACCTCTGGCTTCCAGGATATGGCACATTTTGCTGTTAGGGTACCATCTTACCTGTGTAGCAATCTTTTCACATCTTAAAATTACTTTTTTTGTGTAATGATATATAGTTTGATGCAATATCATAAGAACTTTAGACCAAAGGAACTCAATAAAATTCTAAGAGTTGCACAGCATGTCAAGCCATAAACAAATTCCAGCCTCCTGCAGATGCTGGGTCCACTGAGTGTGCTTGTGGATCCAGCTGTCTGGGAAGGTCCCACTGTGTTTGGCCCCCAACAGAGATGCTACCAGGCCCTCTCCTGTCTGAGGTGAGGGAGCTGCAGCATAGGGAGCTCCGTGCAGTCAGGCCTTGCAGGTGCTTTGTTAAGTCCATCTTCATCCCAGCATTGAGCCACTTGCTCCTATTTCTACCATGGACACTGTGTTCATAACTGTTGCTTTTAATTTCCTGCTCCCAATATTGGTAGAACACCCCTCCCCAAACAAATTAACAATAAGCATTTTATAGAGTGCCTTTGTGTGTGAGGCACTCATCTAGGGAACCCCAGATGAACAAGACATGACCCCAGCCCTCAGCAAATGTACAGTCTTGTTTAATTACATTCTTTACTACACTCATGCTTTAGAGGATGATGGGAAACCACAGATCCACAAAATCCTGTTTCGTTTTCCATGGTTGGAGAAATTTTTAGGTGCTTTAGAATATTGCCTGCTGTTTGGGGGTTTTAAACCATTAAGTGATGACCACATTGGAATGATATTGAATAAAAGAGCTTAGAAAATAAGCAGCATCAAAAATACACTACTGGGATCTGATGAAACTAAAAAGCTTCTGCACCGCCAAGAACACAGTAAATATCACTAGCAGACAACCCTCAGAATGGGAAAGAATATTTGCAAGTTATGCCTCCGACAAAGGCTTAATAACCAGAATACACAGAGAATGCCAACGTATTTGCAAGAAAAGAACCAGCGATCCCACCTCAGGATGGGCAAAAGATCTAAAAAGAAACTTCTCAAAAGAAGACAGGCGCACAGCCTTCAGACACATGAAGAAATGCTCATTATCCTTAATCATCAGAGAAATGCAAATCAAAACTACCTTGAGATATCATCTAACGCCAGTAAGATTAGCCCACATGATGAAATCCCAAAACCAG
>CAUYRH010007543.1:0-36488 GCA_963574655.1 Perodicticus potto
CAGAGCATATTTGTAATCAGTAGAATTTTATCACTGGCAGATAGAAATACAAACACCTCCCAAGAGGATCCATGCTATACAATAACTTAACACTATAAAACACAATAAGCTTCAACATTGTCACAAGTTTTTGAAGGTAAACCCAATTTGAGATGAACTTGGCAGTTTCCGGGTGGCCGCAACAGGAGCTGAGGAAGCCTGATGCCTGGTCTTGGACCCTCTCTCTGCCCTCTCTGCTGTGGGACCCCCAGGTGAAGTTCCTTTACCTCTCAGGGCCTCAGTTCCTTCAGGTATAAAAGGTTTACAATGACAGTGCCTGACTTGTGAATTACTGTATGTGGTGTTCAGAACAATAACTTCCATATAATAATTAGTGCAACGATTTTAGCTCAGAACGGGATCTGATTGGAGGATGGATCTTTACAGAGGTAGTCAGGATAAAAGAGGTTGCTTGGGCCGGCTCTAACTCGTCAAGAGTTTGAAAAGGGGGAAATTCAGACGCAGAGATGGACTGTGTGGGGACACAGGCAGAGCCCAGGGTGACGTTTCTACAAGCCGGGAAGTGAGACAGTTTGCAGCAAACCACCGCGGGTGGGAGAGACACGGGGAACGGCTCTCGCTCACCCCTCCCTGGAGTCCGGCCTCCAGGGCTGTGAGCCCATGAGCATTTCCGCCGTGGTACTATCTCAGGGCAGCCCCAGAAAACTAAAACACTTCCTTCTCTTCCCTTCCATGCTTTTTAAGTAAGATGACCTAAGCAAAAAATTCCCCCTCTAATGCGAATTCTCTGAAATGATGACATTTACCAACAGCCCTTTCCGAGGTAACATGAGGTCCTTGGAAAGTCTGTGTGTTTAAATTAGCTATTTTCACGTTTAGGTTTTCAACTGCTCTGGAATTCGCACATCACGTGGACTGGGCATCGTTAGGGCTCAGACACAGAGCTTTTCCGGAAGATGCGGATATCGGGGCACAGACCGGGAGGCCCTTACGCTCTGTCTCACTGCAGATAATGCCCAGGTCCAGAGTCCGTAACATTCTCAGCCTGGACTGTTTGTCCTCGACTGAAGAATTCTTACAAAGAAGGCGAACTCTTCCAGAGGAGTTCAATTTTATTTTCAGAGAATTCAGGTTATTATAGCAAGTCCTGTTTCATATTGTATCAGCCAGAAAATCTGTGCTTGGTCAGCCTGGGCCTCTGCTCCCAGTTCTGCCCTGTGCTACCCATGAAGACACATGTCAGGGTCCCCTAAACGTCCCCTCCAGACATCAGAAGCTTAGACTTTCTCTCTAGTCATCTTACCTAATAGAATTCCTTGTCCCCTCTTTACCCCGGTATTCTCTGACCAGGCTTCAGAGTCAGGGCTCTGATTAGATTGTCCCAAAACGAACACAAACACCTCCCTGACCAGCTAAGGGGCACCTGTAGTTCCAGCTACTCGGAAGACTGAGGCAAGAGAATCACCTGAGCCCAAGAGTTTGAGGTTGCCGTGAGCTGTGATACTAAGGCACTCTACCCAGGGCAACAGAGTGAGATTCTGCCTAAAAAAGACACAAAGATTATATTTAAAAAAGAAGAAGAAAGGAAAAGAGAAAAAAGTAAATATTTCGAGAAAATCACTTGCAGGCCTATTTTGTATAAGAAACATTGGAAGAGAATGAATCCCTTACTCTTTAGGACTGAATAAGTCTTATAGACCAATAAGGAAAAGTACCCTTGAATGGAAAAAAGAAAAAGAGAGCTCCTAAAGTGAGGCAGAAACCCGAATTTCTTTATGGTTAGGCCCCTGTCCCATGTGGGGCCACCCTGAAGAAGCCGTCCCAGGAAAAGGCCAGCAAGTGGCAGAGGGGACAAAGTGAGAGGCTGGAAGGCTTCCACGGTCGGCTCGGTCAGGTGTGGCTCCCGCACCTGCCCCTGCTGCTCCCCTGGCGGCAGGAAAAGAAAGGGAGGAGGGAGCGTCCAGGCGGCGCCTACTGTGTGCTGGGCCCTGGCAGGACACTCACAGGAGTTATTCATCCACTCCCCAAAACAATCCTGAGGTGATAATTACCCAATCAATAGATATTGAACTTATTCATCAAAAAAATTAAGAAAGATAGTAATAACATATAATAATAACATACTTATCATTGTGTACCATGCAACAGACACACAAAGCTCTTCACCCACATATTTCATTTACTTTTCACAGAAGTATTTAAATGAGGCAGTATTATTATATTATGAGCAAGTATAAGTGGAAGCAAATCGCCAGGTGCTCATGGGCATATTAAGTGGGGCAACCGGGATTTTAGCCCAGCTACATTTAACTCCAAAGTTAAATTTTATTTATTTATTTTTTATTTCCTTGCTTACTTTTATTTATTTTTTTCTTTCTTTTCAGTTTATTTATTTATTTATTCTATTTTTATTTATTTATTTTTTTTTGCTTTTTAGTTTTTGCTTTTTGTTGTTGTTGTTGTGCAGACAGAGTCCCACCCTATGCCCAGTTACACTTAGCCCAGTCACATTTAACTCCAAAGTTAAATTTTATTTATTTATTTTTTATTTCCTTGATTATTTTTATTTATTTTTTTCTTTTTTTCCTTTTCAGTTTATTTATTTATTTTTCTATTTTTATTTATTTTTTTTAATTTTTATTTCTTTGCTTTTTGTTGTTGTTGTTGTGGAGACAGAGTCCCACCCTATGCCCAGTTACATTTAACTCCAAAGTTAAATTTTATTTATTTATTTTTTATTTCCTTGCTTATTTTTATTTATTTTTTTTTTATTTTTATTTCTTTGCTTTTTGTTGTTGTTGTTGTTGTGGAGACAGAGTCCCACCCTATTCCCTGAGCAGAGTGCAATGGCCTCATAGCTCTCTGCAACCTCAGACTCGGGCTGTGGGCATCCCATGGCCTCTGCCTCCGGAAGCCGCTGGGATTACAGACACTTGTCTCAGCGCCCGGCTGGGTATTTTTTTTTTTTTTAATGAGTCAAGGTCTCACTCTCACTCAGGCAAGTCTCAAACTCCTGAGCTCAAGAAATTCTCCCTCCTCAGCCTCCCACAGTGCTGGGATTACAGGTGTGAGCCACCACACCTGGCCAAAGTTAAATTTTAAATGTATATGTAATTTATTTCCCCCTAGTTCCACTTGTGGTGCTCATGGTATCAGTCTTGATGTACCGGACAGGTGCCCGTGCACAGCCTTGTGCATGGACATACCCCCCTGTACACACATCTACATATGAATTTTACGCCTGTAAGTGGAGAAAGTTTATTGGTTGCCAATAACATTTCTAAATTAGAATGTGTCTTTCTGTACTAAAAAAACATGGTGATAGGAAAGCCATATAATGTCTGTGAAATTGAACAAGGTCTCAGAACAGCTATAGAAATCACAGTATCTGTGTCTACACGGCCAGGCCGCACGTAACAAAGTCTCAGTGGACAGGAGCCTCACAGAGGACCCTGGTCCCTGGGGCTGCCACACCACACTTCTTGTTGGGCTTTCCTGTGTTTAGGTGTATGGCAGAATGTGCACAGCTGACTCTACACTGACCACCTGATACAGTTGACCTAATTTTCATAGATGAGCACCACATTTGCTCTAGGGAAGTCCTGTGTGTTGGCCAGGGTTTTACAATCCCTTGGAGGCAGCTCACAAAGGGGCTGCTTATTTAGACACACGGGCACCACTGTGTCACCGCCTCCTACGGTGTCCAGTGTGGTGACCTGCTGGGCCAGCTGCAGCCTCATGGCTGGGTGTGTCTGAACGTGCCGTGACGGTTGCACAATGATGAAATTGCCCAGTGACCATTTCTCAGAATACATCCCTGCTGTTATGCAACATGTGACTGTATATATAAGGTTTTTTTCATTTCAGAAATTGGTCACTAATTAACACACTCTTTTCCTTCACAGAACTTGAGCATCGTGAGGTAAAATGGAAAGGGACTTCTCACTCGGCCCTTCTACATAGGTCTCTTAATTTCTCCTCCAGACAAGAGCCATAGTCCAGACTCAGCCACTGTCACCACTGCTAGGGACTCAGAATATCAGAGATGTTTTTATTTTCCTGCTTCAGATGAGGTCTTCACTACAGGGTCAGAGATTGGAGAGATTATAGAGGTTGAACCCAACTCTGTAATTTAGGTGAGAGAGTGGACATCCCTTGCTGGGAAATGACCTACAATGGTCCCAGAACTAGTTTGTGACAGAGCTGAGTTAGGTCACAGCAGCTCATAGGCTGAGTTTTTACAATAGGACTCATTTTTTTTTTTTACTTGTTGGCTCAGATTCTTTTATGATTTCTGATTAACGTTCGTCTTCCTGGTTCAATTTATTTTGTTTCCTCCAAAAAAGAGAAAAATAAAGTTGAAGAGAAATACCTCTGTAGATAATAATAATAAAAATGTTATAAAAACAGGAAACTTTTACATGCGACACCCTTTGCAACAATGAAATAAACAGGAAGTGAGTGAAATAAGTTATGGTTTGAGTTGCAAAAATGTCGCCTCTGCTCATTAACACACTTCAGAGCAGATGTCCATCTCCAGTAGCAAAAAGTGAGTAATAATTATTAAAATAACCTCTGTGAGCTGTTGAGCAAGTGTTCTGTGGACATCTGCGCCGGAGCGGCTAGGACTGCCGTAGCAAGTGCCACAGGAGACCTGGTGGCCTAAACAGAGGAAAGTGGCTTCTGCAGGGCTCTGCAGACTAGGGGTGTGGGGGCAGGTCAGCAGGACTGGTCCTCCAGAGGGCTTTGTCCTTGCAGTGTAGATGCCACCTGCTCCCCTTGTCCTTACATCAGCTTTCCTCCACGGTTTCTGTGTCCTAATCTTCTCCTAAGGACACCTGTCCTGTGGCACTAGGGCCCACCCTGATGACCTCCTTTCCCCTTTATTACCTCTTTAATGACTCCATCTCCAAATCTAAGGATCTGGAGGTTAGAGTTTCAACAGAGGAATTTGGGAAGGACACAATTCAGCCAATAAGAGGCTACATTCTCATATCACATATAATTTTGTTTGTTTGTTTGTTTTTAGAGACAGAGTCTCACTTTGTCACCCTGGGTAGAGTGCTGTGGCATTACAGCTCACAGCAACCTCCAGCTCTTAGGCTCAGGCGATTCTCTTGCCTCAGCCTTGCGAGTAGCCAGAACTACAGGCACCCGCCACAACACCCAGGGTATTTTTTTGTTACAGTTTGGCTGGGGCTGGGTTTGAACCTGCCACCCTCGGTATATGGGGCCAGCGCCCTACTCACTGAGCCACAGGCACCGCACACATAATTTTTTATGAAATAAATGATATCATCCCCACTTACAGCCATGTAATTTCAGAGGGATCTGTTGACACCTTGGGACCCAGCAGCTCTCCATAGAAGCCTGGCAGAGATGCCCCCTCTGTCCAGTCCCCACATCCTCCCTTCGGCAAGACCACCAGATGATGTGAATTTAATAACTGACTAGACAGAGGAGGGGCAAAGGTTAAATCTAAGATGTTATCCGATCCTCTGCAGGGAGAACCTGCTTTCACAGGGATGCCTCCCTGCTCCCTGCAACCTAAGAGCAGATTTCTCTCGAGATGCAAGGAGAACACGGCCGAGTTTGTATTTATTCCCCCTTCCCTGGATGTGTGTTTTGTATTAATTCTTGCAGAGTGTGTGATGAGAGCGTTTGTGCTTGTGAACGTGCCCCTGTCCTGTGTAGATCTGCCTGCACCTCAGTGGGGTGACTGCGGGGAGTCAGCCCATCCGTGGGAGAGACTTCCAATGACCTGATGGCCGTGCCATCCTGTCCTGAGCCAAAGCCCTCAGGATCTGGAGTGGAGATCACAACCCAGAAAGACGAGTGGGCAAGAGTATCCAGACTCCTATCAAGAGCTGAGGAGTGGAGGGGAGCCCACCCGTGCTGGCGTCCTCGTCTTGATCACCATGTGACCTTGGGCAGATCATGGCGTCCTCGTCTTGATCACCATGTGACCCTGGGCAGATCATGGCGGCTCTCTGGTCCTCTCCTTCCAGATTTGTGTCTTAAGGGAGTTGTACCACTCCATCTCTGCCTTCAAGATCTAACCTGTTGGAGATTTGACCACAGCGAACGACACTGTAATCCCACTTACTCAGTAAAAAAATATAAAAACGAAATCAGAACTCTTGCTTTAAAAATAAAACACACAACATGTTAAGGTGAGAAGCACCATGTCTTAATAGTGGCATTTGGTTAACTTTAAGCATTTTGTATTAATTTGAAATTTCAGTTTTTAAATATTTTTAGATTCCTTATATTAGAAAAGAGGTTAAAGGGAAGGGAAGGAAGATTCTAATTTTTATTTAAGATTGCGTGTTTCCACTAAATATTTCCACTAAAGCTTCAAGTTGCATGGATTCCTTCAGCACATCTTTTGTTTAAAAAGAAAAGGTGATATTTATTATAGAAAATTTGGAAAATATAGAAAAGTGTACAGAAGAAGACAAAATTCACCATAAATTCCAATGTGTAGAGATGCATCCGGGGCCCATTTTCGTGTGGATGATTTTGATGAGTAGACAGCAGCCCTGTTGTTTCGCTTTGTTATTCTGATTCATGCTGTTCTCTGTAAATCCTTCAATCCGATGGTTTTCCTATCCAGGGCGTGGGCCACGTGGGCTCCGACTAAAGATTATGATCCTGCTGAGACAGGCAGGCACTGCGCACTCACCAACTGCTTTAACCTGCTTGGTTATTCACCTGCTGTCCACGGAGGGAACGAAGATGGGCCTGTTAGCATCAACTTGCCCATGAGTGGATCAAGGCCAGGCTGAGAGGGGAGTCCAGGCTGGCATTCCAGAGTCTAGACAATGATGTATCTCCAAATGTATTTTATCCTGTGGTTTCCCCCACGGGCTCCTGGCTCCTTTAGATTTTTAGCATAACTGATGGGCTTTGTGGGCTGTAATTCAACTCTCCCATAGGCAGGGTAAATGCTGTGAAGTGATCATAGTAATATGTATCTTATTTTTACTATTTAGGTAAAAATTTCTGCAGAATGGTAGCAGTAGTGATAGGCCTCTGAAAGTCAACGTGTGTGCCCCAGCCAGGTGTCTGATTTAAAGTGACATATGCCGTGAAGGTGCGCCGTCACCAAGAGGAGGCGTGAGCAAGTGCAGGTGCCCGAGACAAGCTGAAGACCAGATATTGTCACTGTCCTGGGATTTGGGTTTTCATCTCATCTTTACAAGTGGCCAATGTCATTTGTCACCGACATACAGAAGAGAAACTCCTTGGGATGACAGCTGACAGAGGCCAGATGCCTTCAGAGTGGCAAACGCTCTGTCTTGTGTTAATACGTCATTATGGGAATGTTCTCCAGGCAGAGGGCCAGGAGGTGAACACCAGAGCCTTGGGTAAGATAATGGCACAGGCAGGCTGGGCTTTTGAAGCGCCTTTCCCTGGCAGACCGAGGGGGCCTCCTCCTTCTGCCAATGGGAATTTTAGGAGTGGGATTGTATATGAGGGTGGCTTCTTGGATCTTTTGAGAATGTAGGCTTAGCTCTGGCTTGAGGACTTGGAAGTCACAGACCTGTTTTGTGTGCCGGCAGCTCCACTCTCGGAAACCCCTGATGCATGTTAGCTTCCACAGCAGAGCGCAAACAACCGGCTGAGATAAACAGACGTCCTCTTTGATGGGTGCTTCTCCTTGTGCAATGACCATCCCTCACCCGCTCAGCTCTTCGAGCGAATGGCATTAATCATTTCCAGGGCTTCCACAAACGCAGCCAGGCTGACACCTTACAATGCCTATTTGCCATTACTTGAGTTTTTATGGTAACAAAGGAAAATTTTCCTAAGCTAAAATTTTACCAATAGGCCTTTAGCACGACAGTTTCGTACTTTATCATCACCAAATGTTTACTTGAAAATTATTTATTTTTTATATGAATGAAGGAACAAAAATATAACTTTAAATTTCCTTACCATTAGCACATTTGGTTTCCTTCTTCTAAATAATCTGCCAGCTATCTGGCTCATTGTTTAATACATACTAAAATAAGAATTAGAGATTGAGTAAGTTAGTAAGTTTGAGGCTTATGTTTTTGAAGCTGATATTTCTTTCCTCTTATTTTTTTTATTCTATTAGCTCCATGTCATAAAGGAAAGAAAGGACAGAAAAAACTCATTGGACTAAAGAAGATTTTATGTTGATTAGGTATCCCTTACTAGCCGGATGTTACAGGAAATAGTGGTGTGGGATGTGTCTTCAAAAGGAAGCTAATTTCTTCCTCTGCCTGGAGCAGAAGAGATCTCTCTATGCACTGGCGTTGAAGACCCAAACTACAGGCTGATTAGAAATGTCACACATCAAATTAGGGTTACAAGGATGCTGTAACCATGAATAGGTGATACAGCATTCAAAGTTTATGTAACAGGCTGGCGAGGTGGCTCACACCCCTAATCTCCTAGCACTTTGGGAGGCCGAGGCAGGAGGGCAGGGATTTGATATCAGCCTGAGCACCAGCAAGACCCTTTCTCTACAAAAACAGAAAAGTTAGTCAAGTGTGACATACACACCCATGATCCCAGCTACTTGGGAGATTGAGGCAGGAGGATGGATTGAGCCCAAGAGTTTTTGCTGTTGTTGTTTTCTTTTTCAAACAAAGGCTCACTCTGTTGCCTGGGGTGGAGTGCTGTGGCATCATAGCTCACAGTAACCTCAAACTCTTGGGCTCAAGCTATCCTCCTGCCTCAGCCTCCTGAGTAGTTGGGACTACAGGCACCTGCTTCAACACCTGGGTAATTTTTAGATATGGGGTCTTACTCTTGCTCAGGCTGGTCTCAAACTCCTGAGCTCAAGCAATCCACCTGCCTCAGCTTCCCAGGATGCTAGGATTACAAGTGTGAGCCACCTCCCCGGGCCTGAGCCCAAGAGTTTGAGGCCGCAGGGAGCTGTGAGGATAAACAGGATGGACCTGTTTGAAAAAATAAAAAAATAAAAAATAAACCTATCAGTTTTATTCATAACATAAATCTAGGTGATGCATTTTGCTACTAAGGGTCTTGTTATCTGATGATAACTTTCTACCAGGACTATAAAAGCTGTGAAAATGCCCTTTACACTTATCTTTAGTTATAATTACAGAAAGAAGCCGCCGTAACTCCTGCTCCTTCAGCCCTGTCTCTAAGGCGGACAGTGTGCTGAGCACTCCACATGCGCTCTCACTTACCATCACAACAACTCCAGGGGGTTGATGTTATTTTCTGCTTTTTCAATGTCACAAATACTGACACCGAGTTTTCCCATCCTCGTGCAAAGAGAGGCGGAGCTAGGAAGGACCCAGACTTGCCTGTGTTCCCGCTGCCCCTGTGTTCTGAGTCCTCGGGTCCGAATCCAAGGCAGACAGCATTCGGGGTTACGTCCCCTGTAACGGCCTCCCGGGAAGGCCCAGCCTTACTCTGAGGTGATGGCACAGGTGAAATCTTATTTGTGAATTTGAATTCTATAAGGTATAATGCATGCACTTGGCTCAGAGAAATAATTGGACTTGGAACATTCCCTAGGGGACTTGGGTCACCTTGCCTTCCTCCTATACATAGAGAAGGGCCCTGAAGAATGCCACTTACTTCATTAGATTTAATGATGGCCTAGATAAATATGGAAATAAGAGAGAGAGCTGCTGGTTCGTTCTAACCTGAGTCATGCTGATATTTACAAATCACACATCAGCAATGAGGCAATTCTGATTATTCGATGAATAGTTTTTGCACATCTAAATGTACGGCCACCTGCTAGGCACCGAGGGATGTGCAGAAAGAGGGGGTACATGCGGGTCATAGCACCAAGAGGAGGGGTGTGAGGAGGGCAGAGCAGGAGGAGGTTTCAGCGGGCACTGGCCCCACCCAGGCAGACGACGGAGAAAACGGCAAGTTGAACAACACTGTCACTTCCCCTCCTACCACTTCCCTTTATCCCATTTCCCAACACGGGGAGTGATGCTGTCACGCTGCCACGGCCCCAGCAGGCGTTTTTAATGGATTTGAAAACTCATTCTCCTTCCTGACTCTGGTCTGACCTGGCCACTTTCCCGTCTCCAGTTCCAGAACTGGAAAGTGACTGAGGATGAGGATGAGAAGCCAAACTGGGAAAGTGAACGGAGAGATGGGACGGCTCCTTCTGCCACGTGAGGAAGCTCGGACTCCGCAAGGTGACCGCAGCCGTTCAAATGGTCTCCGAGCCAGATAAGCTGAGATTTGCGTTCTCATGATTTATAACACATTTAGCACATTGCAGACACATAGCAGATATTAGTGTGGTGAACACGCAGACTGAATTTTTAGATCTCTCTGCCTTCCTCGGGGCCAGACTAAAACCACTTCTCCAAGTGACGTCTCTCTAAACGGGTTGAGACCATCCGCACCAAGTTGTGAAATGTGCGCAAAGGTCAGTTTCATAAAAGGCCCCTTTTTGTCTGAAAGGGAGCTTTAAATCAACTAAAAAATACATCCTTTCACACACTAAAGCATTATCTCTGTTGAACACAATTTTTCGAGCTCCCGTCATAATTCTGTGCATTGGACGTCTATTAACTTGAAAGCCTGTGGCTTTTTCTAATCCCGCTGCAATCGTGTTGATTACACCTTCCTTAAGTGCTAAATGAGGCAAACCGAGCAGAGCTGGGCCCACTCTGTTTGGTGAAATTTTTTTGACAAATGAAGACTGAAGATATTTATGGTGAACATACGGCCATGGTAAATAGCAGGAAAGTTCCTCAAAACATTGCAGATAAGACGACTGTACAATGAGCAACTCCAGAGGAAACGCGATCCGTGTGTCAGAGCGACCTGGCCACTCCCACACTGCGGCACCGCTCACAGCCACCGAGGTGCGGTGTCACCCGAGTGCCCATCCATACAGGACAAACCAGTCCTGCCGTGCACACTGGCCTCGCTGGGACTGCCCAGAGTGGCCCAGAGAGTCGGAACATTTTCCCAGAAAGCTTTCTGAGCTACGGATGCGGTGGATTTCTTAAGAGATGATTATTGAGAGATCGTTCATGTCTTTTAGGCATGAATAGCAATTTGCTTAGATTTACTTAAATTTCAGATAACTCGGGCTGGGTTAGGTGGCTCACACCTATAATCCCAGCACCCTGGGAGGCTGAGGCGGACTGATTGCTTGAGGTCAGGAGTTCAAGACCAGCCTGAACAAGAGCATTATCCCTCTCTCTACTAAAAATAGAAAAGTTAGCCAGGTGTTTGCATTGTGGTGGGTACCTCAGCTACTCAGAGTCTGAGGCGGGAGGATTGTTCAAACTCAGGAGTTTGAGGTTGCTGTGAGCTATGACACCACAGCACTCTACCCAGGCCGACAGAGTGAGACTCTTTCTAAAATTAATTAATTATTTAATTAATTTCAGATAAGAAAGATAAAGACCTTCCCTACCCCACCAGGAAAAATTTACTTACATTCCAGTGCGCTAAAGACGACATCTCTCTGCAAAGAGCAGGGTGGGCATGTTTGCCAACAGCCTCTCCATACGGAAGGACAGAGGCCCACACTGGTGCGGACATTCCGTGGGTGCCTTCCTTCTGCCTGAGCTCTGCATCCCCCCACACGGCCGGACTCCTGCAGCCCCTGTGTCTCCGGGTGAGTGGCAGCCCCAATCCCCAGGATGCAGAGATTCTGCCCCCACTAGTTGTTTGGGAGCGTGAGTGGCCAACCAGCCACTGCCTTCAGGAGACTCGGGAACACAGGGACAGCTCTCACCTGTCAGCCCTGAGACCTGTGCAGGTCAGCTGGGGCAGCTGGGGGGCCTCAGGGCATCGTCTGCAAAACACGAGCGGTTCATTGGAGGACTGGCTGGTCCTTCTCCTGTCTCTGCCTGGAACCTTCAGTGCAGAGTTGGCCACGTCCCACAGACAGCTCGGTACGGGCGCTTTTATTGCAAAGGCTGAATGTCATTTATCTTAGGACAATGTGTGTGAGTGAGTGTGTGTGTGAGTGTCTGTGAGTGAATGTGTGAGTGAGTGGGAGTGTTTATGTGTGTGTGTGAGCATGTATGTGTGAGTGTGAGTGAATGTGTGTGTGAGTGTTAATGTGTGTGAGTGTCTATGTGTGTGTGTAAGCATGTATGTGAGTGTGTGAGTGTGAGTGTGTGAGTGAATGTGGTTGAGTGAGTGAATGTGTGCAACTGTGTGAGTGAGTGTGTATGTGTGAGTGTGTGTAAGAGTGTGAGTGTGTGAGTGTGTGTGAGAGTGTGAGTGTGTGAGTGAATGTGTGTGACTGTGAGTGTGTGTATGTGTTGACTGTGTGTGTGTATGTGTGAGTGAAGGTGTGTGAGTGTGTGTGAGTGTGTGAGTAAATGTATGACTATGTGAGTGAATGTGAGTGTGAGTGTGTATGTGTGAGTGAATGTGAGTGTGAGTGTGTATGTGTGAGTGAAGGTGTGTGAGTGTGTGAGTGTGTATGTGTGAGTGAAGGTGTGCGAGTGTGTGTGAGTGAAGGTGTGCGAGTGTGTGTGAGTCTGTGAGTGAATGTGTGTGACTGTGAGTGTGTGTATGTGTTGACTGTGTGAGTGTGTGAGTGAATGTGTGCAAGTGTGAGTTTGAGAGTGTGTGTGAGTGTGCATCTCCTACATTATTCTCTGTTACCATCTTAGTGTGTTCTCCATTCAAATACATATGTTTGTGTGTGTATAAGTACATATCTATTTTGTGAATGTGCTCAAGATTCTTCACTGTGAAAGAAATAGGTTCATTTTATTTCACTTTCTCTAAAATGCAAAGAACAAGCCTTTGCTTGGAGGCTCAATGCCAAAATAGCCTTAGTAGAAACATACAAACCCTCTCATGATCTTCAGAAGGATTCCCGCCTTTGCCATCATGTGGTTTTCCTCCAAGAGCAGTCATCTCAGTGGTTGTTAGCGGCGCTGTGGGAGAGGCCTCGGGAGGAAGGCGTGAGACCAGAGCCGCCCGGGGAGCCTCTCCCGCTGCCGTCTGTGCAGTGATAATGAAGGAGAGTCCCCTGGGGTGGGACGCAGAGGGTGGGCAAGGGAGATGGATGCAGCCAAATTTTAATTTTGCATCACATGGAATTCAGAGTCTTGATGGTTTGTCTGGAGGAGACGTCTTTGAAAGGTGGAAGCTTTGCCCTTCTGATGCCGTGTGTGTGTGACTGTGTGTCTCTCACAACCTGCCCCCACCCTGAGCACTCACATTTCTATTTCTACGTCCTCTGCTTCCTCTCTCTGTTCTCCTTGCCACAGCACTTCCCACTCTCTAACGTACCATATACTCTGCTTGTTGATTGTCAGTTGTTTTTTTCTGTTGCTCTCCGGCCGTGCAGTCTGTTCCACAGACCACAGGTCTTCATGTGTCCTGTCCTCTGACATACCCCGTGTGCCGGAGCACTGCGTGGCACGGAGCAGGTGTTACTATACACTAAATGAGCACAGAACTCTGCTTTTTATCCTGGGAGACGTGTGAACTCCTGGGAATAAGCAATAAAGTTGGTTAGTCATGTGGGTATTGAGTGATTATCCGAGAAGCCATCTGAGCATTGTACAGAAGCAGCCTCCGAAGGTCTCTCAGAGGAGTCCACCAGTGGTCATCCGGTGACATTTCTGTGCTACAGACACCTGTCTCCCACCCACTGAATTAAAGCTGTTACCGTAATGACCTTTCCTTTCAATTTGTTTTTAAAGATTATGCTAATATTCTAGTTATGGTTAGTTCTCAGTTCTATAGGAAGGTAGAGACTTAAACTCACTCTGTTAATTGCTCAAAGTAGCAGCTGATCAGCGTGAGATGAAGGAAAGTTTGCCAGTACCTTAACTTGGATGAGATCTTCAAATACCCCCTGGCAGGTAGACAAGATGGTGAAAATGCCCACCTCTCTCTCAGGCCCCTCAATTTACAATGCTTCCTGCTTATTAGAGTCCTCATTCAGTGGTATTTCTCTTTTATATAGTTTGTATTTCAAACCCAGGCAGTCAATATGTAATTCAGCTTTCCACATATTGAGAATGGACTGAAATTGAGGCATAAAATGTAGAAAGTCAGTGGTGCCATCATCAAAGGTTCAGTGGAATTCCTCATTCCAACTGAAAGTAAAAAAAAATGCAGGCAATCCCTAGCAGTTCTTTAATTTAATTTAGAAGAGGGCTTTTCCCCATCTCCTCATCAGTTTTCTGTCTGTATATATATGCACTATCTCCGCTTGCAGACTGCGTTTTCACTGGATACCTGCCATATGGTGTGGTTTGTTGCCTTGGTTACATTTAGCCATGGAGACTGAAGGAGGATGAGCCAACTCAGATCATTTTTTAAACTATAATTAGGACCCTTCTTATTTTTAGGACATAAACATGTAAAAGTTCTTTACTGGCTTTCGATTCTGGTTTATGATCTGTGTTCTAATAGCTTGATCATATTTCAGAGAAGGGTTTGAAAATTTTGAAATAAAATTATAAATATTTTGATTTTATTTTCTTTAATGGCTAAAAGATTTCAACCAAATTAAAAAAAAAATTCTAGCAAGTAATAGAGCCTTTTGTGGGCGGCGCCTGTACTCAAAGGAGTAGGGTGCTGACCCCATGTGCCAGAGGTGGCGGGTTCAAACCCAGCCCCGGCCAAAAATTGCAAAAAAAAAAAAAAAAAATAGAGCCTTTTGTTAACTTTTGAGGAAGACGCCTCCTGGCCATTTTCTCTGAGAAAAAATGCTTTATTGAGATAACATCATTATAGAAAATTTGCTTGAACCTGGGAATTAAAGAAAAATAGACTTGAGTGCTCCCACTCACAAACAAACCAACCAAACCCCCCAGTCTGGCCTCTGCATAAGTGATGATCTTTTACAGTGCCCTAAATGCTTTCTAAGCCTCAGTTTTGTCATTTCTCTCCTCCGTGCTGTGATGCACGTGTTCCCATGAGAACTGGTGGAGTGGCACCTGCGGACCATCTCGGACAGCTCCTGGCAGAAGGCAGGGACTCGGCAGGTGCCTCTTCCTATTGGGCCAGGAAGCTACCTAGTAAATTCACAACAAGGTGTTTTTGTTCTCCTCAGGCTGTTGCTAGAATAGCATCAATATTATTATAATAGTATAATCTTTTTGAATACATTTCTTAACATCCTCAAAGGAAAATGCAATGATTTTTTTTTTTTTTTTTTTACTGCGAGCATGCAAGAGAGACATTGAGTTTCCTGTATTTATTTTGCAACTGGCTGCCTTGCCGAACTTTCTCATCACTGTCTTTGTCATGCATGGTTTAGATGACGGCTTCTTCACATTTTAGTGTCTCTGAAATCAAGGCGTGGCTTGCTCCTTACAGCTGTCACTAGAGGAGGAAAGTCCTGGCTGAGCTGGACATCACGCCCACCTGGGCAGACAAGCCCTCAGTTTCTCTGACTGGCACACGAGTCATCCCCACAGGCAGCACCAAGTACGGCTCAAACTGAAATTAAATTTGGATTAAATGTTGTCATACATTTATTAAACGATTACATATGGTAAGTGTGGAGACAGAATTTTACTGTAGGGACACAATGCATCAGCATGCCAATTTCACGGAGTATCGATTTTTATCTATCTCCAGTGGATCACGCTGTCGTTGAACTCAGGGAGGCCGTCCTGACAGATTCATGTATCATGACAGACTGTGTCTGTCTAAAGTTTTCATGTGTCTTCCCAGAAATAGTTAACTTTTGTCCTTACGTAAATTCAATTAAGAAACATAGATAAATCTATAATTTTGATCAAACTAGAAATATAGACAAGCTCCAAGCTTTCAATTCTTCTTGAAATTATACGGTCAACTCTAAAGCTACAGCTTATCAAAGTCAGTAAGTCCCCATGAAGCTGTGAATAATTGCCAAGGACCAAGTATCATTCAGAATAATCTCTAGACTGTGAAATGACGAATCAATTTAACTCAATATGAATCATGTTTCACACAAAAGGCAGTATACAGCTTCATGGATAAAAAATGTTTCATTACCACGTAAAGAAAGAAGGGTTTAAAATTATTTGTGTTGTTTAAACAAATTTCTAAATGTTGTCCCTTTAACTATAAATATTCAAGTTGATTACGTCTTAGAATCAAGGAATTGCAATCTTTTTAATAGTTTTTCCATTTTATTCTGTTGAGCTCTCTAGGTAACTTGCCCATGGCAGGTTAACAGGAAGCCGACACTGCCTGCTTCCTCCCCTCAACCTTCTGATTTACTCTTCAGAGGTACTGAGCCCCATTTGTCGGTTTGTTTTGACTTGTATAGAAAGGAAAAAAAGAAGGACATAATTTGTTTCCAGATTTGCATACACACACAAACAAACAAAAGAAAAAAACAACCCCACCATACTCCTAGGAACATGAATTATAATATCTTTTTCTGCCATAGCATAATAGGGTATTCACATATTTAGCACATTCTTTTGCACCTATGCAAACTTTGCTGAGGTATGGATGAATTAGCCAGTAGAATACGTGTCTTTGCCATGTGGTTGAAACCTCACCATTTTCTTTTTTCAAAAATAAGATATGTTGAATTTCAAGCAAGTGAGAATGAAAATATAACAACGATAACCACACACACATTTCAAAGTATTGTACATTTAACAAATTCCTTATGATGTGGTCCCTAATTGGCCATCATATAGTCAAGCTAGTATGTTTTATGAGAATTCGCTCTGGAGTTCTGCTGGGCTAGGTTAACATAGCAAGTGAAGGGTAAGGGGCAGGAATCCAAGCACATCACTGTGCTGTGGTCACTGGTCCCCAGTTCAGGACAGCAAGTGGCAAGTGGGGTGATTCGCCCAACTCAGGACAATGGTCAGAGCTGGACTGGCCCAAGCTGTGTCCAGCGCTGCATGTGGGCACCACTCATCTTTACCAGGCCTGGCAGGTGCAGCCACTGGTGTTAAGAGCTGAGAACTCGGATCCCATTCTGCCCTCGGGTGTCAAGTTCTCCTGACAATATTCTCTGTGGTCCAAAAGGCACAGTTGCTTTCCTTTGTGGTGCCTGCGTTACTTTGAAACTAAAAGTTCAGCCACACACCTATATAGATGCAGCTTTCAGTTTATCTTCTTCTCTCTATTAAATGACACTGGTTTGCCCCATATAGCATCGTGGTCCAAGGGAAGACGCCCCTGTGAGTATCCTGAACTTCCAAGTCTCCACTTAGTGAATCAGGTAGAACTTCAGCCCAATGAATATATCATTCTCTTTGCTTCACTTTTGCCATGATCTTTTTCTTATATTGCATATTTTTACGACCTTATATCTGAAGTTGGAGATGGAAATGACTTTTAGTTTAAAAGAAGAAAATATTACAAATCGACTTCACATCAATAGGCCAATGCCCTGCAGAGCTTTACCAGTGCTTTTTAAAAAAGTTTAAAAGGAATTGTATTTGTCTGAGTTTCCCAAATTAGGTTATCGTGTCTCTTTATGACAGGCAGTTCCTGTCATATAATGCCATTACATGGCTTTATCAGAAGTGACACATTGAATGATTTACACGATGTGTCAGCCAAGAAGATACAAAGGCCGATAATTTCTTGTAATGACTTTTAAAAGAATTTCGAAATGGATTTTAAATACGTAGTATGTAACCTGTATTTGAAGTAATTTTTAAATATCATTCCAAGAAGTTACTGGGGATGAAATAATCAAAGACAGTGTGCTAACATACAGCCCCTAACAAGTGAAAAAAGTTCAGAATGCCCACTGTGTTTTGTGACATCTTCTGATGGGGTGACCTTAGTGGGCCCAACAGTGGGCTGCTCCGTCCTCACCTGGGGGAGAGAGGTTCTGCTGAGTCTCCTGTGGTTACAGCCAGGCCATTGTTCTCTCTCAACCTTGAATCATTCGCATCTCTCTTTTCCTTTGAAATCACCTCTCTCTTCATTTCCTACCCAGTTTCTTCACCTTCCACAGCCAAGAAGAAAGTGTTACTGCCCAGCAACCTCTCCTGGCAATATTTGCCTCCACCACTCCTGACTTATAATAAATTCCCAGCCTGGGTGGCACCTGTAGCTCAAAGGAGTAGGACGCCAGCCCCATATACTGGAGGTGGTGGGTTCAAACCCGGTCCCAGCCAAAACTTCCAAATAATGATAATAATAATAATATAATAAAATAAATTCCTAGCCCTTGGGACCTACCCCAGTCTGGCTTCCAGTATCCCCTCTGAGTCATTATGACTCCCCCGACTGCACAGCCGGCCCCGGGGGATAGCAGATTTCCCACACAGGATACCTCCTTCCTGCCGTAACACGCAGGGCTCGCCCAGCCCGCTGGGCAGTCTGCTTCCAGACGTCTCTGAGTCCTTCTCCCCTTTGACCTGGTGAATTATTTCATTTCAGTAGCTTGTTTCTCCACTGACCTGACACTGATTCAGCAAGAGGAGAAAACACCAGTCATATGGTGCAGCCCTGATTGCCCAGTCACGTGGTGTAGCCCTCAGCCTGCCCGGTTACTTTCTGAGGACTGTGGGGCCTCCCTGAGGCTCACTCTGCTCCTCTGTAGAATGTGACCCCAGGACTCCCCTCCCTGAGCCCGGGGGTCATTCTCTTTGCTCGTTTCCTTCAGGCAGGATCTCATGCTTAGCACGTGGCCAGATGCCCCAGGGCACAGAGACACCTGCTGATCGGTATCAGCTGGGGTATGAATTTCACTTCCAACCTTGGTTGCGATTCAGATTTCTCCCCTCGCTGTGATGCTTCCAGGAGCTCTGGGTTAACGTTTCCCCAGCTCAACAGACTAACCAAATCCTTTACTAAGTTAGCTTCAATATCAATACTTAGTTTACTTATTTGGTTCCCCAGTTTTTCGCTGTGCCTACCCGTGGTCTCCAGTCACATCCTAATTTCCTGGTCGTCGGGATCCGTCTCTCTTCCTGATTTAACTTTCACACTCAGCCGTGCACGGGCCTCAGTGCAGACTGGATGTCCATGTTCACTGGCAACCAGAGGGAAACACAAGTGCACTTCAGAAACTACAAGGTCGTGATGAAGGTAGATGGTGAAAAGGGAGAGTCGACGGCTGAGTTGCTGTGTGTTCTGTAAGAAAACTTCAGGAGGGTGAGAGGCCATGTCCTTTTCATCCTCGTGTCTTGAGACCCCAAAGGCTCCGTGGCTCACACACACTGTGACATCAGTGATGAATGAGAGCCTTTTCGAAATGGGTTTCAATACCAGAAAATTCTCTGAAACCCAAATTAATTCTCATCTAGTTTTTTCCTTCTTATGCTAGGAATTTTAGTGAATTTCATAGGGTAAATCATATATGCAATGAAACAGGATCTTAACCAAGAACATCCAAAATGGAAAGTTTCCTGTAAATGTGGAGCCATCCTAAGAGGTGAGCCAATGACAAAACTTGGGGCTTAGACACCTGGGGGGGGCCTCCCACATTCAGGTGGGAGAAATGTTTGAGAGACCTGTAGTACAATCTCCCCACATGCTAATGTCCAAGAACTTCTGGATGCTTTTGACTTAAAAATGTAGTCCAGACTGTTTCTTGGGAGAAAAATAATTCCTTCCAAGAACAGGAAATTTTTGCATCATATCGAGAAAGAACTGTGTTTATGAACCAGTTTGTTTATACTTACTAAAACACCAGATCTACAATATGCAACTTGATCTGGTCCTGATGAGAACCCAAAATATATTATTAAGCTGAACTTGAACATCTTTACGTGGCAGGGAGCTCTGTAAGGAAACATGGGGAACTCCCCTGAACTCTTCCATGGCTGATGGATTGTCATACAGAACACTGGGAAATGCTTTCGCCTGGCTTTCGGGTGTACAAATGCGGTCATCCTGTGTGTGCACTCAGCATGAACTTTCTCAGAGAGAGCTGCGTCTAACACATGGTTAGTGCTCACTTGACTTATTCAACCTTCAAGAATCCTTATGAGCCTTGTAGAAAAGCAAAGATTGATTCATCCACAAAATCTAAAGACTCCAATTACCAAATTTTATTTATTTTTTGGCTGCAGTGAATTTGTCCATAAGGCTTTTAAAATTCACTTATAAATTAGAAATATATTCGGCTCTGCTGTCTTGGAGATAAATGGCCACATTCTTACTTGTCTGGAAAATGTAAGTAGGGGCCATTAATGAGGAAGAGGCACCAGTGAAGGTTCCACACATAGGCGTTTTCTTTAGAGGAAACTATAATCACAATCCTGGAATTCCTTTTGGAATCAATTACCCGGCTTTGCAAGGATTATGAAATAGCTTATGCTTTAGTTAGGGAAACAAGACACAAGTTCATATTCTTCAAAACATTTACCCAAAGAAGGTAAATAAGCTTAAGCGCATAAGCATGCAAGTGACACGGGTCTGTGTTGGGACTGGCCTGGCCTGCCCACTGCAGGACAGCCCAGCTCCCCCCTGCCTGCTGGTCACATCTGCGTGTGAAACTAGGCTGGGGCAGGAGTCAAAACAGTGAAAATACAGAGCATTGCGGAAGACCAGACTCCTTCCTAGCCTATAAGGTATTCATATATTTGGAAAGAACTTCCTTTTCCTTTGTCTCAGCAAAAGAGAATAGAATAAGAGAAACGGTGTTAGAATATATTAAAATGGATTTTCTGGACTGTGCTGTCCAATTTTTAAACTATATATAAGTATATACAGTTTATGTGGGTAGTTACAAAGAAGTTCATATTTTAGGTAACGTCACCCTACTATCTTAGCCAACGGGGTAGTACGACCCTTTACTTCTCCAGATGTGACCTGGAGATGAGCTCCTAGGCAGCCATCAGAACTACCCACGAATAATGTGGCAACTTTTTATAAGTTAGTGTGCATTTACTTTGTAGCCTTCTTTGTGATGGATACAACAGTAACGTCCAGGGATGAAACTCTACTCAGTTTAAGAGGCATTTGGATCTCCAGGAAAAGAGCCTTCCTGACAGATCAGAGGCCTCGGCATGGGCTTCACCAAGAAGCAAAACCAGCATAAGACCTGAAGAGGGGGCTTGAATTTAGAAAGACTGACCAGAATGATGAAGAATTAGTGATACTTAAGTTATACATTCTGCCCTAAACTGTTTACTCATCACGATCTTTGAACGATTGAAAGAACCATACTTGGCTTGTTTTGAAATTTTCCTTCTAAGTCATTTTCATCTGGAATGGTTTCTTTTCTTTTTTTTTTTTTTACTTCAAAATGAAAAATTGCAATCTATTTCAAAGAGAATTTTTTTGTTATTAAATCATAGCTGCATACATTAGTGCAATCAAGGGGTACAATGTGTTGGTTTCATATACAATCTGAAATGTTTTCATCAAACCGTTTAACATAGCCTTCATGGCATTTTCTTAGTTATTGTATGAAGACATTTGCATTCTGCATTTAGTAAATTTTGCCTGTACCCTTCTAAGATGCACTATAGGTGTGGCCCCACCAATTACCATCCCTCCACCCCATCCTTCCCCCTCCCCTCCCTTCCCATGTTCTTGTGCTATAGTTGGGTTATAGCCTTCATATGAAACCTTTAAATTAGCTTCATAGTTGGGTTGAGTACATTGAATACTCTTTCTTCCATTCTTGAGATACTTTGCTAAGAAGATGTTCCAGCTCCATCATCCGGATGGTTTTCAGATATTGGGGGCTCTCTCCCAATTACTCATGAGAAATAAGCAGACATCTGGACATTTACTTTCATCAACCTCAGAAGACAACATTGACACCTAGAAATATGGATGTTTCTTTCATTGGGGAAAAAAAGTGGTTAGGGTTTGCAGTTGGCGGGGGGATGTGCTCCGGGTGGGGCTGACACGTCGCCTGTGGTCAGTGTGTGATGGCATGTCTCAGTCTGCAGCTCCATGTGACGACGATTCCACTCACCTGCCTCGCAAACGGGGTCTGTGCGACACACAACTGTGTCCTCATTACCCGGCACATCCTCAGGGCTGAGACACTGCTAGGCCAAGAAGAGCTGGGAGCTGGAGGAACGAGAATTCTGAAGTGGAGACAACGTCTTGTTTGCGTTTAACATTCCATGTTCCAGCAAGGTTTGACTAACTCCAGGAACAGAGGAAAGGTCCACAGGAAAGATAATGGCAGGTTTTCACGTAATTCTTAAATGTGTGATCCCTGTGTTGGTAAAAGAGAGAAAACCGCCCTGTCAGCATACGTCTCTGACTAGTATTAAATTAAGCAAGCTTTCGTTGGCACTGGTAGGGGAAAAAATGCTAAGGGTGCAAGTCTCCTCTGGCATAAAATCTCTTTTGCCCTTTGAGAATTTAAATGAAAAGCAATCATAACTAATTTTTATCAATTATTGAATTGTTACCAGGTGCTAACATAGATATTTTCAAGCACCCCAGGCAGGCCATCTTGCTAAATGGTTAGGAAGGTTGGCTTTGAACCTTTAGTCATGGTTTAAATCCACTACCCCCTTGATCAAATGTATAGCCTTGAAAAAATTCCCTAAACTCTCTAGCTCCCATTTTTCTCATCTGAAACATGAGACAACAACAGAATCTATCTTGGGAAGTTTGTCCTGGAAATCTTATATAATATTTGCACATAATGCCAAGAAGAAACCCTTTGTTAACCAATTAATTGTTGATCTCAAACCATAATAAAACAGGATGTAGGTGTGTTTCTTTTTGAACACAATCAAGAGCCTTTCTCTTCCTTTCTCACTCAGAGGACAATGGTGACAGGGAAGGCACAGGCAGCCCAGGGTGCTGAGATGCCACCATTGTCTTTGTTCCTGTATAATAGAAAGACCGTCCCAGCTAAGGAGGCCGACCACAGCTTATCAGAAACTACAGAACCTCAGGGGTCTGTTTTTATTTTCTGTCTTACTTGTTTGTAAAGAAGAAACATTTATTGCCTTGTGGTTTGGGAGGCTGGGAAGTCCACGGGCCTGTCCCCTGGCAAGAGCATTCTTGCTATTTTATTCCAGCGCAGAAGGGCAGAGAGAGGCCGAGAGCACACAGAGCGCACAGGAGGGGCTGAGCTTGTTTTTAACAGGGAACCCAGGTCTGCCATGACAAGCCTACGGGTGCGATAACAGCACAGGCTCGTTCACAAAGCCCATGCCCCTGCCCACCCCAGCGCCCCCACCAGCCCACCTCCTGACCCCACTGCACTGCAGCTGCGGAGCTTGGGGACACTGTCACAGGTCATTGACTGGGTGAGGGTCTGCCCATCTGGTGTTCTGCAGAGAATGTCTCCTAATTTCAATCAGATTTAGGTTGCAGGGTAAATACATGTGAATGAGAACTAATTTTGTTCTTGCTGCTGGCTTCATTATCATCCAGATATTCAGCTTCAGCATTGCTGCAGAGACAAGATTTTAAAATTCAGTCCACTAAGGAAATGCAATTTTCACTTGTACTTTATCATGTTTGCATATAATGGATATGTCTTCATATTAATATGGATTTAGTTGGGAATGTACTGAGCAGCATGTTCACATGGAAAGCAATAATAATAATAATAATGATAAAATAAAATTTAAATATGTTGACCAGGAAAAGTAGATTTCCTGGACAGGATTCATGCTGAGTCACAGGTACATTTCAATCTTCTATGACCAACTTAAATCACGTCATTAGTGTTATTAAATTATAATCTACTTTAAGAAAGTGAAATACAATAGCATGGGCAGTCGAGGCGGGCTCTAAAGACTCTGATGAAAATCCTTTCTAAATGTTTTCCAGTTCCTTCCGGCCCATGTTTCAGCTCTCCACTCTGTTTCTGAGGATAGTTTCAATAATGTGAAATCAGAACCTATTCTCTGTGCTCATAATTTATCAGTTCCCAATATACCATTTTACTTACTAATTATTTCATATTTCCTTCTATGCCCATGGGCCATCTCCCCCCAAACTTATCATCGAATCATTACAAACAGAATTTCACTCAACATGGAATATTCACATCCTCCTCATGTGGAGGCACACAACTTTCAGAATTTTAGCTTTATTATTTGAGATTCTTAAACATAATATATTTCTTACGAAGAATTTCTGATTTATCTAACTATGCAAAACAAAGACGAAAGTATTTTTTTATGTTAAAAACATTATAGCTTCAAGGCTCAAAATATTTACTTAATATAATTTTCTGAGATATATTAAAATGATTTTTCTTTAAATGAGGGGCTTGAACAGATTTTAAACACTTTTTGATGATGCAATTGATAATTAATGATAAATGTTTTCTTTTATTGTCTATGAAAGAAATCGGTTTATCATTCTTCCTCTATTCGCTCTTCCCGTGATTAACTAGAAACCACTGCGTGTTTCTCTAAGGGTTTTCCTCACACAGTTACTTTACCATCAAACAGCTTCTCTAGACCTGCTGCCCCTAATCTCCTGCTAAGTAAAAAACAAAACAACAACAACAACGACAACAAAAAAACAGATAATAACAGAGTGTCTTGAAAATGACATGCAGTTCTTGCACATAATGGCAGAAGAAGTCCTTTGTTTAACCAATTATATATTGGTCTCAAAAATTATTTGGTAGGCGCTATAAAACTGGTTACTTCTTACAAGAATTTTTTTTATTTTTATTAATTTATTTACTTTGTAGAAACAGAGTCTCACTTTGTTGCCCTCGGTAGAGTGCCATGCGTCACACAGCTCACAGCAACCTCCAACTCCTGGGCTTAGGCGATTCTCTTGCCTCAGCCTCCCAAGTAGGTGAGACTATAGGTGCCTGCCACAACGCCTGGCTATTTTGTTTGTTTGTTTTTGTTGCAATTTGGCTGGGGCTGGGTTTGAACCCACCACTCTCATATACCGGGTGGGCTCCCTACTCACTGAGCCACAGGTGCCGCCCAATTTTTTTAAAGTCCATTGGTATATTAGTCTTTTGTGTCTGTTGCATTGTAACTTACAGACAAAAGGAAAACACGTTACTCAGTTAAAAAGTAATTTATTTGTTGTGAATATGGAGGATGGGATTGAGTTCAGAAGTAGAGAAGGGTAGAATTATTGATTAAAATGTAGGCATTAATTTCACTTAATTCATTAGCTAAAATGAATTAAAAGTTAACACATTAAAATCAAAAGAACCTGCACATCTGTTCTTTAATTAAAAAGAAAAAAGATGGTGGCACCTGTGGCTCAAAGGAGTAAGGTGCTGGCCCCATATACCAGAGGTGGCAGGTTCAAACCCAGTCCCAGTCAAAAAAACAAACAAACAAATAAATAAATAAATAAGAAAAAGAAAAAAGAAAAACAAAGGCTTTCTTTTGCTTAAACTATTCGCTTTGCTATTTAACCAGACAAAAGTAATAATTAGAGACTTAACATAATAATTAAGCAGCAAAAAGTTTAAAAGTCATAGAAAAGCAGTTGGAACTATTAAGCCCCTTTTCTGTTGGTGTCAGTGCAAACTGGAGTAACTCCTTTGGAAGCTGTTGGGCCTTGAAAATAAATATGTTCTTTGACTCAGTAATCCCATGTCTGGGAATTGACCCAAAGGAAATAATTTAAATGAAGGCAAAATCCACACGAACAAAAAATATTTATTGTATCATGTTCTTTTACCAGTACAACCCAAGAAGAGAGCAAACACACACCACCAGAAAATAAGTAAATAAATGACAAGGCTGCTGCAAAATGAATATTATGCTCATGTTAAGGACGAGGGGGATGCCACAGAAAGCTTGTGGGAGGGCAGGCGTCTCAAGTTCAAGGTAGCACCCCTAGGATGCACGATTGTGCCCCCTCCTCCCTGCAATCCCACTCCACTCTCCTGCTCATGGGGTCTAGCAGGGGTGTCCAACCCGTGCCCCCCTTCTCAGTGGTGCTGGATATATGAAGATAATGCACTGACCGTTGTTTTGCTCATCAACTTTCATGAGCATTTGTGTTTTTGATGTGTGGCCCAAGGCTACTCTTCTTCCAATGCGTGGCAGAAAAGAAAAAAGCCTGGACACCCAGAGGACGTCTGATGTAATTCTTACCTTTGCTTCTTTACAGACAAGGTGTTTCCATCCTCCAGCTTCTGTCTAGGTTCTCTGCAGTGCGATAGAGTCTACCTGCAAGTGGACTTGGGGCTTATTTCTCTGCTTGGTGTTCTCTAAGCTTCCTGGGTCTGCGGTTTGGTGTCTGTCCCTTACGATGGAAAATTCTCTCTCATCATTATGGCTTCAGATAGTTTTTCTTTTCCTTTCTCTCTTCCTTCTGCTCCATCACTCCTGTTGTGTACTACATCTTTTTTTAATTGTCATGTACTTCTTGGTTATTCTGTTACGCCCTTTTCATTCTTTATTTTCTTTTTATAATTTTGAACATTTCTGCAGACATTTCTTCAAGCTACCTGACTTTCTCGTCGCCATTTCTAATCTACTGATGAGCCCATCAAAGGCAGTCTTCATTTTTCAAATGCAAATGTGAATGATTATAAATTGGTTTCACAGTTGTACTGAGTACATTGGATTTTTTTCCCATTACTTGTTTTATTTATTTTTTTTCTTTTCTCTTCTATATTGCCGAGGTTGCTGCAGTCTTGGGCTATTTGAGATTTTTTTGTTTTTTGTGTTGTTTTTGTTTTTGTTAATTTGTTTGGTTGGTTCTATTCTTAAATTTCATTTGTACTTTCATCAAGAGCAAGGACTCCTGTATTGTTGGTCATGGTATTATAGCCTCATTAATTCTCTCTCTCTATTTCACTCATCTTCATTCTCGCTGTTAATAGAGACTCTTCCACTGTTCTCATCTATCCTACATAAATTACTCATGCAACAGCTAAGAATCGCCTCCTTTTTTGATGGTTCTTCTCTCTTTCTTCTTTCCTTTTCTCTTTCTCTCCTTTATTTGATACAACTGTATTTTTAATTTTCTTTATCTCCTCCTCCTCCTCCCCTTCTTCTTCTTTTTCTTTCTTTTTTTTTCTGAGTGCTGGGGAGGCATGACTGTGGTCTGGCAGGGAAATCATGGCAGTAGTCTGGCTCAAGAGAGCAAGAGATCATGATCTAGGGAGCCTTTCTACCTTTGGTCCTAGGAAGATATGTAGAATAAAGATAGGATGTGGCAGAACTTAAAAAATGAAGGACAAAATCAGGGAATGTAAGATATTGGCAAGTCCACACTGTAGAATTTTTCCATTTCTTCTTTATTTTTATTTATTTTTTCCTTCTATTCTTTGTTTTTGCTCTTTTCTTTCTCTTCCTATTTTTGGTAGCAGAAGTTTGGCTTTTTTCAGGCTGACAAGGAACTCCTTAATTCCAGGGACCCACCCAACTGAGACCCTCAGAATCCTTGAAATACAGGCATGACCTTCACACCATGCCAGTATACCATTTCTTCTACCACTCTCATTCTCTCTTCCTGTCTTCATTCTCTCCTGTTCTTTAATTCTTTTCTTTTATCCCTCTTCCTTTTTTTCTTTTTCTTATCTTTTTACCTTTCCTTATTTTTTCATGTTTTTATCTTTTCTTCTTGTTTCTCCCTGCTTGTACTTTACCCTTCTCTTACTTTTGATCTAAGCTCTGAGACAAAGTAATTTGAAGCAAAGGAGGAAGCAAAAAGGGAAAAGGAGGACAAGGAGATGAACAAGAAGAAAGAACACATGAGGAGGAACCAATAGGTAATTTCAGGTAACATGAAAATCCAGAGCAGAGCAACTTCCCCAAGTGACCATGAGGAAGCTACTGTAGAAGATATCACCTATAAAGAATTAATGGATTAGACAGAAAGGGAATTTAAAATATGGATGATAAAGATAATAAAGGAAATGGAAAGAAAATGGATGACAAAACCAAAAGTCAGACAAGAGATATGTAGAATAAAGATAGGATATGGCAGAGCTTAAGGAAATGAAGGACAAAAATCAGGGAATGTAAAGATGAAAAATAGGTGAGACCATAGAGAAGAAACTCAGAGTTAGAGGATAAAGTTTTTGAGTTCACCCAGGTAGTCAAAGAGGCAGAAAAGAAGAAAGAGAAAGCAAAACAGTCACTTAGAGAAATAGAAGACTCCATGAAACATTCAAAAATACAAATAATAGGGATCCCTGAAGAGGAATAAAATTGTCCCAAAGGCATGGAAGCCCTACTAGAGACTATCATAAATGAAAACTTACCAATTTACTCAAGATCCTGATACACTCTTTTCAGATGGATATAGAACCCTGGGTCATCTCAACTCAATCAGAACTTTTCCAAGACACATTGTAATGAACCTGTCCAAAGTCAAAATGAAAGAAAAAATTCACAAGCAGCCTAGAGTAAGCACCAACTGACCTACAGATGTAGAGCCATTAGGATAACAGTAGACTTTACAACTGAAATTTTCCAAGCCAAAAGAGCATGGTCCTCTACCTTCAACACCCTTAAACAAAATAATTTTCAGCTCAGAATTCTGCATCCTGCTAAACTTAGCTTCAAAAATGATGGAAAGGCTTAGAACCTATAGGTCAGTGGTTAAAGCCCTGGCCACATATATGGGGGCTGGTGGGTTCAAACCTATTCCAGACCTGCTAAACAACAATGACAACTACAACAAAACAAAACAAAAAATAGCTGGACATTGTGGTGGGCACCTGTAGTCACAGATAGTTGGGAAGCTGAGGCAAGAGAATCACTTATGCTCAATGGTTTGAGGTTGTTGTAAGCTGTGATGGCACAGCACTCTCCTGAGGGTGACATAGTAAGACTCTGTCTCAAAAAAAAGGAAATTGATGGAGAAATGAAATCTTTTGCAGATATACAAGCAGTGAGGGAATTCATCACAACAAGACCAGCTCTACAGGAAATACTTAGACTTATTCTCAGTACTGAACACCACAATGGACCACCACCAAAGTAAACACCTAGAAACAAAAGATCAGAGCTTAGCTTCCACAATGACACAAAGGATAAAACTACACAACAAACTATCTCATAATAAGATGAATAGAATTCAGCCACACTTATTGATACTCTCAATAAATGTCAATGGATTGAATTCCCCACTGAAGAGGCACAGGCTGGGTGATGGGATTAAAAAAATACAAGCCATCCATATGCTGTCTCCAGGAGACACCCCTAACCTTGGTGGACAAATAATGACTTAGGGTTAAGGGATGGGAAACAGTGTTTCAAGCAAATGGAAATCAGAAGAAAGGAGGAGTTGCAATCTTATTCTCAGATACAGGTAGATTCAAAGCAACTTCAGTTAAGAAAGACAAAGATGGGCACTTCATACTGGTCAAAAGAACAATACAAGAAGACATTCCAATTTTAAACATTTATGCACCAAACTTAAATGCTCCCAGATTTATGAAACAGACCTTGAGGGTCTGAGCAATATGATATCCCAGAACACCTTAATATTCGGGATCTTCAACACCCCTCTGTCAGAACCGTACAGATCCTATGAACAGAAACTAAATGAGGATACAAAGGACTTAAATGTGACCCTAGAACAAACGGGATTAATAGACACATACAGAACACAACACCCCAAAGCAAAAGAATATACTTCTTTTTTCTCATCAGTTCATGGCACATACTCCAAAATAGATCACATCCTAGCATATGAATCAAACCTCAGCAAAATTAAAGGAATAGAAATTCCTTTATTTTGCCATGTCTCTTCTCAGACCACAAGTCTATAACGGTAAAGCTCAACTCCAGCAAAAACGTTCATCCCCACAAAGAGTCTTGGAAACTAAACATTATGCTGAATGATACTTGGGTTCAGGAAGAGATAAAAGAGTGATTTGTTAATTTCTTCAAGCATAAAAATAATGAAGACACAAGTTACCAAGACCTCTGGGATACAATAAAAGCAGTCTTGACAGGAAAATAGATCCTTTTTGACAATTGCAAATCTATGACACAATGATTGGATAATAATGACATACCCAAAGGAAGTCCAACACCAAATATTAATCAAAAAAGAATAATGGTGTTGTTTGGTGGTCTAGCACCAATATAACTCAGTACAACTTCATGAAACCTTGTCAACTGAGCATATACCTACCACAACTGGTTGAATGAAATAATGAGGACATTTGCTATTAAGAAGCCTCAACTGGTCAGTAGAAACAGGTCAATCTCTTGAAAGACAATGCTCGAACACATATTGCACAAACAATGCTGCTCAAACTACAGAAGCTATACATGGAAACTCTGTCATGCGTCATGTTGACCAGCCCTTGTGCCAACTGATAACTACTTCCTCCAGGCTTTGGAGTACTTTTTGCAAGGAAAAATAGTCAATTCTACTTCTACAATTTCATTCCCAGTCCTTCTTCAGTCTTCTTTGCTGCTGAAATTAAAAAGCTACCCTTAAGATGGCAAAACTATGTAGATAGATGAGGTACATACTTTGAATAAATGGACTGATTCTTATTGGAGATATAATAAACTAAATTATCCACTTAAACTAAGGCATTTCATATTTAATAACCTAATGAAACATATGGACTGTATTTTTATTTTTCTATAATAACCTAATGAAACATATGGACTGTATTTTTATTTATCCCTTATTCTTCAATTTCAGGATTTGGGGGTTTTGTTTGTTTGTTAGTTTGTTTATTTTTGAGATAGAGTCTTACTACATTGCCCTTGGTAGAATGCTGTAGCATCACAGCTCACAGCAACCTCAAACTCTTGGGCTTAAGTGATTCTCTTCCCTCAGCCTCCCAAGTAGCTAGGACTACAGGCACCCAATACAATGCCTAGCTATATTTATGTTGTTCTTGTTGTTGTCATTATTGTTTAGCATTCCTGGGCCAGGTTCAAACCCACCAGCCCTGGTATATGTGTTTGGTGCCCTGACCACTTAGCTACAGCACTGAGCCCAGGCTTTTGTTATTTAAATTTAAGAATATTTTAGGGGCACACACGTTTTGGTACATAGTTTGTTGTTTACATTTAAGGTCAAACTTATTGATCTGTCTTTCTCATCCCAGAAATTGTACATTATCCTTGTTAGGTATGAATTAACCCAAGCCCTCCTCCACCTCCCACAACTTGATTCCTCTTATTTCTTATGTATGTCCACATAAGTATGGAACAACTAGTTCCAATGTAGTATTGAGTTCAGCTGGTGGTTGTTCTTCTATTCCTGTGATACTTCACTTAGAAGAATGGTCTCCAGTCTGTGGCATACAAATACTATATAGTATTAATCCTTTCATGTGTTAATGGGCATTTAAGTTGTTTCCAGATCCTTGCAATTAGGAATTGTGCAGCTATTAACCCTAGAGTGGAAGTCTCTTTATAATAAAATATCATTTTGTTCTTTTGGGTAAATACCTAGTAGTGAGATTGGTGGAGCAAACGGTCATTGTACTTTTAGTTCTTTGAGGTATCTCCATACTACTTTCCACAGAGGCTGGACTAGTTTACAGCAGTCCCACCAACAATGTGTAAGCATTCCTTTCTCTCCACATCCACACTTGCATTTCTTATTATAGGAATGAGTTTTCAGATTAATATGAGTAAACAAATGATTAGGTTACATGGTTTGCATTTGTTAGGTAAAGTCCCAGTTGTAGTTGAACTATTATGGGAATTTTAGAAAAGACCCATTCATACTGGAATTAGGTCATATCACATTTTTGTTTTGATTTGCATTTCCCAAATGATTAGACATTGAGCAATCTTTCTTATGTTCTTTGACCAATAGACCATCTTCTTATGAAAAGTTCTGTATATGTCTTTGCCCCACTTTGTAAATAGGTTGTTTGACTTACTTCTTCTTAATTTGCTTGAATTCTTTGTAGATTCTGGGTAACAGCCCATTATCAGGTGCATGACATGCAAATCCTTGCTCCCATTCTGTGGCTTGTCTCTTTACTCTGTTGATTGTGTCCTTGGCTATGAGGAAACTTTTCAATTTGATCAAACACCACTTGTTCATTTTTCCTGTTGCTGTGATTGCTTTTGCAATCACCTTCGTAAACGCTTTTCTGAAGCTCACATCTGCAAGAGGTTTTCCCACATTTTCTTCTAGAATTGTTAAGAGTTTCATGCCTTAGCTTTATAGCTGTCATCCACTGTGAATTAAATTAATATTTGTAGGTGGTGGGAAGTTCTGATCCTGTTTCTGTCTTTTACATGTAGCCATTCAGTTTTCCCAGAGCCATTTACTGAATAGAGATTCTTTTCTACAGTGCATACTTTGATGTGTTTTTATGAAAAATCAGATGGGAATATGACAATGGTTTCATCTCTGGGTTGTGTGTTCGGACCCATAGGTATATGTCTCTGTTCTCTTGCAGGTACCCTGAATTTTTGGTTACTACAGCCTGGCAGTATAACTTGAAGTTGAGTAAGGTGATGACTCCAGTTTTGTTCTTATTACATCTAAGGTTACATTGGCTGTTGGGGGTCTTATCTAGTTCCACACAGAGCACCAAACTATTTTCTCTAGATATGTGAAAAATGGCATTGGTATTTTAAAGGGGATTTCATTGAATCTGTAAATCACTTTGGGTAATGTAGCCATTTTCACAATGTTGATTATGTCCATCCCTGATCATGATGGCATGTGTTTACATCCTCTGTCATTTCCTTCCTCAGAGTTTCATAGTTTTCCCTATACAGGGCTTTCACTTCTTCAGTTAAATGTACTTCAGTTAAATGTTTCTTTGTTACTACTGAGAAAGGTATTTCTTCTTTTATTTGATTTTCAACTGCACTGTTCGTGGCACATATGAATGTCAGAGTTTAGTGAAAGTCATAGGAAACTGAACATCTATGAAGAATTCAAAATCACAGAACGATGCTGAGTCGAGCATATCATGGGAATAGAAAGTGTGGTTACCAAACTCTGACCTTTACTTTCCTTGTCTATTACCTTCCTACCTCCACCATTCCCTTCTTTGGTAAGAAAGTAATGGGAAGAAAACCTACAACCCTATTTCCCCAGAATCTCATGTTCCCTGTAGCCTTATAATTCCTTTACCCTCTTTTTATCCCCAATCTTCCCAATGATTGTTGACACATAGGACTCTTTTTTATTCCATCTCCTCTTTTCCCCTGCACTCCCTCTTCTTACAGTTCCATTGTAGAATGGTAGAATTGTCTGGGTAAACCACCTGGTCCTGGTGCTTTTATGTATATGGAATCTTTCAGATCCTTGTTTCTTTATTCTATGGATGTAGTTCTGTGTACATGAACTGAGACTAATAAATCTCAATGGTAATGTATATTTTCCCACACATTCCATATTAATTGGCTGTGAATTGTAAAAATGGACCAAATCAATTGTACTTTAAATGTGCAAATGAGTCCAGTGATTTCCAACATAAATTATTGGGATCATATTCTTCCTTTTTCTTGTATCTCTAGGAACACCCTCACCAGGAGTAGTTCATTTTGGATCTGATAACCTATGGTAATATCCTTTAGGTTAAAACCATCTGCCTTGCTCTGAACATACGATAGAGAAAGAAGGTAACTGTCCCTTTCCCAAAACTAATTCCCAAAGAGGTAAAAAAAACTTCACTCATAAGCAACAATGCTATATTAAAGATTCATAGCAACATCCTGACCTGAGTCCTCCAAAGTTTACTGACAAAGGACAAAGAAGCTTCACAACCTACTCAGACTCTCAGTGACAACCATGTGTCTGGGATCCTCAGCTGCCTCTTGTAACTCACTTCTCTTCTGAACCAACCAGGAGCCTAAATTATTGTCACTTTAAATGGTTCCTTAGGACATGAGTCTACTATCTTCTCAGTGTGGTGGCTTTCTGAATAAATGTCACTTTCCTTGTCCCAATCACTTGTGTCTTAAGTGACTGGCTGTCCTACAGCAAGGGAGCTAAACTTGAAGAGGGTTACACTACTCATAACTTAAAGTATGGTGTCACTCAGTAAAATTAAGATTAGAAAAGAACTAAATTTGGGTAGAAAAGCTTTTCAGGGAGGCAAAGAATACAATGGAACATACCTACTTCACTGCCAATCCCTCATGTGACAGAACTCAGTAATTTCTTCTCTCTCCAGTGAGACCTGGCCTGCTTCCAGGGATCATGAAAAATATAGAGCTTCTTGAAAATACTCCAATATTCTCTTAGGGGATGCTAGATGGAAATGTGTAATTGTTTTTTAGAAACTGGGAAAATGTTTGCAGAAGTATTTCAGCTCCCAAGGCTGCACACCCATGGCTGCTCCAGGTGAAACAATAATTGCAGCTCTAAGGAAAGGTGAAGGCACTGAAGCACAAACCATATCTAGGGTCTGGCTGCCTCCCTGCCACACAGGAGTGATTGTCCCACTGAGTCCATCATCCTGGCAAAGAGTAGACTCTAGCTCAGTATTTTCTATTTCAGTATGAGGGGTAGAGTCTGTAAGGTAAAACCCAAACCAAGAGTGTGCCTAAATGATGGTATCAGAGGAAGGGACTGTACTGGATAGAAGCTGGTTGAGTGTCTAAGCCACTCAAGAAATGGATGAAATTTGTGGGGACTAGATGTAGCTGGTAAAAATAAATGCTTCCCCTAGACCCTGCACCAGTTATTGGTGGTAACTAATTTGGTTAATGACAGGAATTTTTACTCTTTAATCAAAATTTTGAATTTTTTGGTTCACTGGCAGGAATTTTTACTTTTAATCATAATGAAACCAGATTTTCAAGGTGATTAAAGATTTCATTCTAAAAGGGTAAAAACTTTCAGCTCAGCACCTGTAGCTCAGTGGCTAGGGTGCTAGCCACATACACCAGACCTCAGGCGAGTTGGAATACAGCCTGGGCCTACTAAACAACAATGACAACTACAACCAACAAATAGCTGGGGGCGGTGCCTGTGGCTCGGGGAGTAGTGCACTGGTCCCATATACCAAGGGTGGCGGGATCAAACCTGGCCCCAGCCAAAAGGGCAACAACAACAAAAATTAGCCAGGTGTTCTGGCAGGCACCTATAGTTCCAGCTACTTAGGAGGCTGAGGCAAGAGAATGGCTTAAGCCCAAGAGTTTGAGGTTGCTATCCACTGTGACGCCATGGCACTCTACTCAGGGCAACAGCTTGAAACTCAAGAAATAAGTAAATGAATAAATAAAAATTTTCAGTTAGAAGAATAATTTCTGCAGTCAATTACTATAGTGACTACATTTCAAAATACTGTATTGTTTACTTGAAAACATAAAAAGAGAAGATTCAGGCGGTAGGGGCAAGATGGCCCACTGGAAGCAGCTTCTGAAAGAGGCCTGTCCAAAAGGAAAGATAACCTCCAGAAACTGCCCAATTGAGCTGAAGACTGGGAGCCCAGATAGACAGAAGTGATAACTGCAGGTCACCTCTGAGGCAAGATAGAGCTTCAGATAGAGAGAAGTGTGGCAACACAGTCATAGGCAACAGATAGCTTCAGATAGAGAGAAATGATAACTGCAGGTCACCTCTGAGGCAAGATAGAGCTTCAGATAGAGAGAAGTGTGGCAACACGGTCATAGGCAACAGATAGCTTCAGATAGAGAGAAATGATAACTGCAGGTCACCTCTGAGGCAAGCTGTGACCTCAAGAAACCAAGCTTCAGGCAGAAAAACTGAACTAAAGTTTTCTGCCATTCTGAACTTCCAGGACACACTTACCTCTTACCTGATGCACCAGAAGCCTGACCTCTGCTGAAAGTGAGGGAGGAGGACTTGAGCAGCGCCCACCCTCCCTATCTGCTGGCCCAGGTGCCCCACAGGTAAGAGACTCTGGGGCCTCACTGAGCCCTCCCAGCCCCCTGGCCAGGAACTGCACCGGGAACCCTGCATGGCCCCAATTGGCACCCACCAGGCCTGCAGCCAGGAACTCCACCGGGACACCCGCCGGGCGTTGGCCCACCGCCCACAGTGGCCAGGAAGTCCACCGGGACTACCATGGGGCACTGATCTTTGCCCTACCTGGCTTAGTCCCACCACCCATCCAGCTCTGATCTGTGCCCCAGGCCCGCCACCCACAGCGGCCAGGAACTCCACACTACAGGGACCCCCATGTGACCCCAATTGGCATCCCGCCAGGCATTGGCCTGCCACCAGCAATGGCCAGGAAGTCTGCCGGAACTCCCACCCAGCACTGATCTGGGCCCCACCCATCTGGCCAGGAACTCAGGAGGCTGTGCGACCGTGCCCTCTCCTCCGGAGACCTCCTTACAGCCAGAAACTGCTGGAGGCATGGGCTCTCTTTGCAAAGGCCACTGGGTGCCCCATCCTATGCCCTGCTGCTTGATCTGGGTGTGCCACACTCCGGAGCTGCTCCTGCAACCAGAACTCCCTGGGTTGGGCAGTCCAAGAGGGCCTAAACAGTGTCACTCCCTACAAAGATCCAGCAACAACGGAGTGATCCTGCCTGGGTCTGATCTGGGAGAGACACCTCCCCAACTCTGAGGACGGTCATAGGCAACAGTGAAAAATAATCATGAGGCAGAATCAACAGAAAACCTCTGGCAATATGAATAATCAGAGTAGATCAATTCCCCCAAGGAATGACAAGGTAGATACAGCACAAGATCCCTTGCATAAGCAAATGGCTGAGATGTCAGAAATCGAATTCAGAGTCTGGATAGCAAATAAGATCAGTGGAATGGAGGAAAAGATGGAATTAGAATTTCAAGCAG
>CAUYRH010007544.1:0-34366 GCA_963574655.1 Perodicticus potto
GTATGTTTTTCCATTTGTTAAACTCTTCAGCTATTTCTTTACTCAGAGTTTCATAGTTCTCATTATAGAGCTCTTTTACGTCCTTTGTTAGGTAAATTCCCAGATATTTCATCTTTTTTGGCACTATTGTAAACGGAATAGAGTCCTTGATTGTTTTTTCAACTTGACTATTGTTGGCATATATAAAAGCTACTGACGTGTAAGTATTGATTTTGTATCCTGAGATGCTGCTATATTCCTTGATCACTTCTAAGAGTTTTGAAGTTGAGTACCTGGGATTTTCCAGGTATAGGATCATATCATCAGTAAAGAGTGAGAGTTTGCTCTCCTCTGACCCTATATGGATACCCTTGATCATCTTCTCTTGCCTGATTGTGATGGCTAAGACTTCCATTACTATGTTGAATAGCAGTGGAGAGAGTGGGCATCCTTGCCTCATTCCTGATCTGAGTGGAAATGTTTTCAATTTTACACCATTCAATATGATATTGGCTGCGGGTTTGCTATAGGTAGCCTCTATCAGTTTAAGAAATGTCCCTTATATGCTTATTTTCTTAAGTGTTCTGATCATGAAAAGACGCTGGATATTATCAAAAGTTTTTTTCTGCGCCAATTGAGAGAATCATATGCTCTTCGTTTTTATTTTATTGATGTGATGTATTATATTTATAGATTTGCATATGTTGAACCAACTCTGTAACCCTGGAATAAAACCAACTTGATCATGGTGTATAATTTGTTTGATGTGTTGTTGAATTCTGTTTGCTAAGATCTTATTGAATATTTTTGCATCAATATTTATTAATGATATTGGTCTATAATTTTCTTTCTTTGTTAGATCCTTTCCTGGTTTGGGGATCAGGGTGATATTTGCTTCATAGAATGTGTTGGGAAGTATTCCTTCTTTTTCTATGCTTTGGAAAAGGTTGTATAGTATAAGTACTAGTTCCTCTTGAAAGGTTTGATAGAATTCAGATGTGGGGTGGTGCCTGTGGGTCATCAAGTAGGGCGCCAGCCCCATATACCAAAGGTGGCAGGTTTAAACTCTGGCCTTGGCCGAACTGCAAAAACAGAAAAATAGCTGGGCATTGTGGCAGGCGCCTGTAGTCCCAGCTACTCGGGAGGCTGAGGCAAAAGAATCGCCTATGCCCAGGAGTTGGAGGTTGCTGTGAGCTGTGTGACGCTATGGCACTCTACCGAGGGTGATAAAGTGAGACTTTGTCTCTACAAAAAAAAAAAAAAAAAAAAAGAATTCAGATGTGAAGCCTTCTGGTCCTGGACTTTTCTTTTTTGGGAGATTTTGTATTGTTGATGCTATTTCAGTGATTGATATAGGTCTATTCAAGGTTTCTAATTCTTTCTGATTGAGTCTAGGAAGGTGGCATGCTTCCAGGTATTGGTCCATTTCCTTCAGATTTTCTTTTTTTTCTGGGAATAGAGATTTTTGTAGTAATCATTGAAGATTTTTTTGAATTTCTGAGGTGTCTGTTGTTTTTCTCCTTTATCATTTCTGATAGATTATATTACACATTTTACTTTTCTGTTTCTGGCTAGGTTGGCAAAAGGTTTATCAATTTTGTTCATCTTTTCAAAAAATCAATTTTTTGTTTCATTAATCTTCTGAATGATTCTTTTGTTTTTAGTTTCATTTAATTCTTCCATAATTTTGGTTATTTGTTTTCTTCTGCTGAGTTTGGGGTTGGAATGTTCTTCCTTTTCCAGTTGCTAGAGATGATCCATTAAGTTGTTGGCTTCCTCTCTTTATGTTTTCTTGATGAAGTTTTCCAATGCTATAAATTTCCCTCTTAGGACTGCCTTTGCAGTATCCCACAGATTTTGATAATTTGTGTCTTCATTATTATTTTGTTCTAAAAATTTGATGATTTCCTTCTTAATCTCATCTTTGACCCAGCTATTATTCAGCCTCAGATTATTTAGTTTCCATGACTTTGTTTGAGTATGAAGATTCCTGTTGCTGTTGAGTTCAACTTTTATTCCATGGTGGTCCAAGAAGATACAAGGAATAATTTCTATTCTGTTAAATTTGCTGAGGTTAAACTTGTGTCCTAGGATATGATCTATTTTGGAGGATGATCTGTGGGCTGATGAGAAGAATGTATATTCAGTTTTATTAGGATGAAATGTTCTGTAGAGGTCTGTAAAGTCCATTTGTTCTAGGGTCAGGTTTAAGTCTAATATGTCTTTGTTTAGTTTCTTCTTGGAGGATCTATCCAAAACTGTCAGAGGGGTGTTAAAATCTCCAACTATTATAGATCAGGAAGATATCAAGTTGTTCATATCCATTATGGACTGCTTAATGAATTGAGGAGCATTCTGGTAGAGTGAATAATGTTAATTATCAAAATCTCTTCATGTTGGCTGTTTCCCTTGACAAATATGTAGTGAACATCCTTATCTTTCTTTATCTTTGTTGGTTTAAAGCCAATTGTATCTGGAACTAAAATTGCAACCCCTGCTTTTTTCTGGTTTCCATTTTCCTGTATTATAGAAGTCCATCCCTTCACCCTGAGTCTATTTTTATCCTTTAAGGTAAGATGAGATTCTTGTATACAGCAGATATCTGGTCTGAGTTTATGTATCCAGTCAGCCAGCCTGTGCCTCTTTAGAGGACAATTTAAACCATTCACATTAATTGAGAGAATTGATAAGCCTGGTTGTGTTTTGGGTGTCATGATTTTCAGATGTGCAGTGGAAATTTTTCATCCTTTCACCACTATGAAAGTTGCATTTTGTTCAAAAATTTCTGAGTGAGTTTACTTTGGAGGTAGAGCATTGTGCTGGTCATTGTGGATGATGGGTCTCAGAATATCCTTGAGAGCTGGTTTAGTTATGCCAAATTTCTTCAACATGTCTATGTCATTAAAGTATTTGATTTCTCCATCACAAATGAAACTGTTTAACTGGACTGGGCTGGAAGTTGTTCTGTTTTAGGAGATTGAAGTTTGATGACCATCCTCTTCTGGCTTGAAACATTTTGGCTGAGAGATGTGCAGTCATTCTGATATTTCTCCCTTTGTAGGTGATGCTTTTCTTACATCTGACTGCTTGCAGAATTTTCTCCTTCATCTTAACTTTGGCAAAGTTAATCACAATGTGTCTGGAAGATGCTTTATCTGGTTTGAGTCTTGCTCAGGTGTACGTGGCTGGCGCCCTAGCCGGTTGAGCCACAGGCGCCGAGCCCAACCTCCCTGTCTTAAAGTCCTGTAAGATGACTTAGTCACAGAGGCCCTCTGTCCAGTGCACAGGCTCCTCCCACACACAGCAGGGAGGGCTCTGCCCATGCTGGCCTCACCTGCGTGTGTCCTGCAGTTTTGCCTCCACATTTACTTAGCACACACGCCAGCGTTTTCTTCTGTCCCTCCCCTTCATTCAAGCATATCACTTGTTTCTTGCTTCAACATAAGTACATGCTAGGCATGTGGAGAGGCAGAGAACAAAGAGCCTGTGGGTCTTCTTTCTGGCTTCTGATTTTCAAAATTCTGGGCCTCTTGGAGAACTTAGGGGAAGAGCTGCCTAGAATAGGTACAAAAGAAAAAGGGGATTGTGGATGAAGATAAGGAACTCACCGAATCAGGAAGGGAGAGAGGACTCAGATAGCTGTGGGCAAGGGCAGGGGTCCTGGCCCTCCGCCACCAGGTTGGGGACAGATCCCTGAAAAACTGAGCAAAGGGTATCGTAGGCAGCTGCAGAAAGCAATTCTGCCCCCAAGGGAAAGGCAGTGGCAAGCCAGCATGTCTCAAGTGGTCAGGTGGATGGTGACAAGAGACATCACAGTGGGATCATGTGGGGAACTGCCCGATATTTCCAAATGCTCTAGGATAGAGCTGACATTTGGGGAGAGGGCAACCCCACCGACTGAGGTTGGGTCTCCACGAGCTCTGCAGAGTGGAAGTGTAGGGCCAGAAATTACACAGAGTTATAGAAAATAAAACTATGTTTATTACTGCACCTCTGGGTATTTGGACCGAGAGTCATACTTCCTATCCAAATTAAAAGGACGGGATGACATTTCGGGAAAAATGTGCTAATAATGGTGTAGAGATGTGTATGTTTAGAAGGGGGAGTGTGTATTAGTGCCTGTATGTGTACATTATCAGGATGGTTCTAGTAAAAGCCATACTAATAAACACATTTATACATATATCAGTGCTATGGTAGGTATTTGTTACCACCAAATTCATGTTAAACTTAACCCCAATGCACTAGTGTTAAGATGTGATTAAGGAGAGAGCTCTGTCTGCATAAATGGGATTAGTGTCCTTACAAAAGGGCAGGGGATCTCTTTTTGTGCTTCCACTATTTGAGGACACAGAAAATGCCATCTGTGAAGTTCAAGCATCCACCAGATACCGAATCTTCCAGCGCCTTGATCATGGACTTCCCAGGCTCTGGAATGGTGAGGAACAAATTTCGGTTGTTTATAGATTACCCAGGCTAAGGTATTTTGTTATAGCAGCACAAATGTACGGAGATAATCAGCATATCCACGCACACAGGATATATCTATGTGTATATATTCTCATCAGCACTTCATACTTTTTAATTCAAATATATAATTAATGCCATCTAACCAACAGCCCAGCTTATAACTCAATCTGAAATTAAACAGAGCATCTGGTTCTTGAGTCTTGCAAGGCAGAGACACCCCTTAGGGTGGAGTCTAGGACCCAAAGCTAACATCCCACTATGGGTCCCCCACCTTTCCAGGTGGAACGAGGGTGAGAGAACACCAAGGGGCCCTCAAGATATGGCTAGAATGTGCTGCCTGGGGTTCCTGTCTTCATGCTGGTGTGAGCATCAGGTCTTGGTACCTGCTGTTCCTTCGGCCACTGAAGTGAGCTGAGACCTCCTACGTGGCTGGAGGAGGACTCGCCCGCCAGGTGTGTGGGAGTGTGGTGGCTGGCCAGAGTCCGCTTCTGCTATCCCCTCATCCTGGAAACTCTACTGCTGAGTCACCCCACCTTTCAAATTCTTCCATCCAACAAATCCTCCCTTTTCAGAACTTTTAGATTTTACTACATGACATATATATATGTACATAAAGTTCACTGATTTTAAGTGTGCTGCCACAGAATTTTTATATGTGCATGTACTCCTATAAGTATGCCCAGATTAAAATGTAGGTCATTTTCACCCAAGGTCCTCTTTTGCCCTTTCCCAATCGTCACTGTTCTGACTTCTTTTTTTTTAGAGACAAGTCTCACTTTGTTGCCCTTGGTAGAGTGCCGTGGTGTCACAGCTCACAGCAACCTTCAGCTCTTGGGCTTAGGCGATTCTCTTGCCTCAGCCTCCTGAGTGGTGTGACTACAGGCACCTGCCACAACATCCAAATATTTTTTTGTTGCAGTTTGGCAGGGGCTGGGTTTGAACCCACCACCCTTGGTATATGGGGTCAGTGCCCTACTCATTGAGCCACAGGCACCGCCCACTGCTCTGACTTCTATTACCATCACTTTGCTTCTCCTGTTTTGGAACATCATATAAATAAAATCAGACATTCATGCCTGTAATCCTAGCACTCTGGGAGGCTGAGACGGAATGATCCCTTGAGTTCAGGAGTTCAAGACCAGCCTGAGCAAGAGCAAGAGCAAAAATAGAAAAAATTGCTGGGCTCTGTGGTGGGCGCCTATAGTCCCAGCTGCTGGGGAAGCTGAGGCAAGAGAATCACTTGAGCCCAAGAGTTTGAGGTTGCTGTGAGCTGTGATGCCAAGACACTCTATCAAAGGTGACAGAGTGAGACTGTCTCAAAAAAGCAAAAAAAAAAAAAACCCAGGGTGGCACCTGTGGCTCAAGGAGTAGGGTGCCGGCCTCATGTACCGGAGGTGGTAGGTTCAAACCCGGCCCCGGCCAAAAACTGCAACCTCCCCCGCCAAACCCAGACATTGCTATTCTTTTGTGCCTGTTTACTGTCACCTAAATAAGTTTCTGTGACATCATCTGTGTTGTGTGTGCTAGTAGTTTTAAATTTTCAGCTGCTGTGTAGCCTTCCACTATGTTAGTGTACCAAAATTTATCTCTTATCCATTGAGGGGCATTCGAGCTGTTTCCAGCTTTTTCTTTTGAATGCTAAGGTGTGAACACCCTTGCACTTGCCATTTGTTGCACATCCGCACTCATTCTTCTTGTGACCCCCCCCAGGGGGCGGATTGCAGCAAGTCCAAGTCCTAAAACCTTGTTAGCACTTAGAGTTGACGGACTTTTCCATTTTAGTTATTCTGTGGGCACTATTTCAAGAGTTCAGTGAAAGGTGAGCACCTTCCCATGTGCTTGTCAAGTACCTTTTAAGGACTTTTCCTGTTTTTTTATGGAAAACCTTCTGTCACAGGCGTTGACTATCCCAATCCTGCCGACTACACCATTTGTCACATGCCATTCTGACACCACTTGTCAGGGCCCAGGACTGGCCAGGTCTCGGGCCCGGCTTAACTATGTTCCGGACGCGGACAGCTAAGTTACCTTGCTCAGGTACAGTTTCTCTTAGGTGCCTGAGGGCTGTCTACTTTAGCTAGAGAGAGAGAGAGTATCTTAGAGAGAGTAAAGCAGTCTCCTTAGAAAGATAGATCTTAGTCTTTAGCGGAGCTCGGTATCTTCAGCAGAGAGACGCCGTGCTGGCGTTCAGCAGGCAGGAGAGGAGACAGAGTCAGAGTAAGCAGGTCTGTAATGCGCATGCTCCCGACTGCCTTCTCCTCCAGCCTAATAGAAGGCTGATCTCGTACCTCTCAACCCCCACAGGTGTAGAGACTGCCAATTCACCACTGCTCTCGTCTCGCGAGCTCTCATGCTTATTAGGAGCTAAATCCCTCTCCATGCCCTTTCCGCCAAGGTGTTCCATTATTGAGCTATACAGGTATTTCTTATAATTCTCACTCTTCCTAGCCATAGGCTATATGGGCTGCAACAACCTTCCCTTAAGGACAGCCACATGGAGAGGTTATGTTCTCTACAAACAGCCAGTTTCCACCTAAGACAGGGAGATGCACAGATGTGTGATTCTGAGTCAGTCCAGGTTTGGTCAGAAAGGCAGAGAACCTGGTGAGGGGCCTGGACTCTTGGAGTCATCACAGGCGACTGTGGTTGGTGAGCAGTCACAGAAGGCTGTGGTGCTGGGCCCAGCAGGTAGGAGAACAGCCCAGCCTGGGGCTGTCTTCTGACCTTCAATTTGAATGATGCAGGTGACCTGCTCACACCCTCCTGGACAGTGGAAGTCAGGTCATGGGGGCGGGCGGAGCCACTTGGCTTCCTCCTTCTCAATCTCACTCAGCCGCGGCCAACACAACCCGCAGACCTTACAGGAAAGGGACCCTGGGAAACGTGGCATGTGGGGCCAAGTGACACAATGTAAAGCCACCAGAGGGCCTGTCCTTGCCGGGAGGGAAGTGGAAAGAACTGAGGGCAGCTAACATTTACTGAGTACACTCAGGGCAGGCAATGTGCTGGACATTCGCTGACGGTTTGTACCCTAGGAGAGAACTAACGGGAATTGCGTCACCCCTTTTGTTGCATGGATACAAAACAAAAAGGTGTCTGTCTGGATGTGCCATCTTTGAGGCGACGCTTTTCTTCATCTTGCTGTTTTTCCCTGTTCTTTGAGCGCTAGGCCTTTGGGAGAGCAGGTAGTGTGGGGAGTTTGTCTGCGCAGAGAGAGTGCTGCATCAAGACTGAAGCAGACATTCCCGAAAACGTCTCCCACATACCTTCAATCCTCATCCTGAAGGAGGAAGAGAGGGGCGTGTGGTCTCAGGAGTCTCCTGAACTGGGGCTCTCGCTTCTCCAGGACCAGGATTATTTCCAAGGAAACTTCTCTTTCTCATCTCCTCTGCTCCATTGCTTATTAAATTTAGGAGCACCCACGAGGAGGATGGATCATTTTGGAAAGCCTTGGTTTCATCTAAATGTTATGCATGAGATCCAAGTAACAGAGCTCTATTCTCCGATTCACATTCTTCTTGAGGTCATTTAGGACCCTCAGAATATTTTTTTTTTCCAGTATTTTTTGTCCCCTCAGGTGACTGACTAGTAAACTTCTAGTGTCAGGGTACAGCTGACACTAGGTAAACTGCGACGGACTTAGAGATAGAAAGAATTTTTCTCACTTTCCACTCCTCGAAACCAATTTCAGTTGACTTCTACCCAATTTTAGTGATGTTTATCTCAATATCATTTACTTGTCTATCTCCATCCCTAAGCTCCATTCACTGCAGAAAAGCCTCTAAGCCCCCAGCGAGCATCAGGGGCTGATGCGTGTACTGGAGATACCAATTTTCCACTGATTAGAACAAACCCAAGTCCCTGATTTCCTGAGCTACAGTGTAGGTTCCTGGAACAAATGCTGTCCTGTGCTGACAATAAAGATGAAGCTGACATATAATTGTGTTGCATTTTACAGACAGCAAACATGTATTTAAATGACTCTGACGCTCCCATTGCTATGGTGGGGTGTGTGTATGTGTGTGTCAGGGTGTGGGAGGGAACAGCTGAAATGGGAAAAAAATCCAGAGAGGACAGAGCAGGAAACATGGGGATAGTTTCCTTTTGTAGCTGATTTTTAGAAAGGAAAACAGATCTGCAGTTTCTAGTTACAGATGAGAGAAAAACCACAAGGTATTGAGATTAACTGAGACTTGTCAATGGTGAAAGAGTGGTTGTGATTAAAAAATTCAGCCATTAATTTACAGGGGTTAAATTATGCATGAAGGAATTATGTACCAGTGAAATAGAAGAAGAAATTGTTTTGTGGTCTTGTCTTTTTTTTTTTTTTTTTGAGAGTCTCCAGCTGTTGCCCTGGGTAGAGTGCTGTGGCATCACAGTTCACTGCAACCTCCAACTCTTGGGCTTAAGTGATTCTCTTGCCTCAGCCTCCCAAGTAGCTGGAATTTACAGGCGCTGGTCACAATGCCCTGCTATTTTTTTTTTGGTTGTAGTTGTCATCATTGTTACTTGGCAGGCCAGGGCTGGCTTCAAACCCACCAGCTCTGGTATATGTGGATGGCGCCCTGGGAGCTATTAGGCTCTGAGTCTGTTTTGTGGTCTTGGAAAAACCTTTTTCATTGTCTATAAGAGGTTTAGAAAGAAAAAGTCATTTCTTTTCTACCCAAAGAGGTCAAGAGCACAGTTTCTCCAGCCTTACAGGGTGTGAGGAACTATTAGTACCCTATGCACCTGTGTACTTGCCTTACTTAATATATCAGCTAGTAAGTATATGTTAGTCAGATTCACGTAACCTGTATTGGGAACTTATCAGTTCACTCCTTGTTTAAAAGAGTTACCTTAGTAACCAAAGTTCCCCCACTAGTCCACACCCGGCTGTATTAGCCTGGGCCCTGGACCTTCCCACCGGTTCTGGGCGCCCACATAGTGCCTGGCCTACGGGGATGGATGCTCAGCGGTCGGCGGGGGAGCTGAAAGCACCTGATGTTAGCGCTGCTGTAGGTAGGTAGGTGGCAGTGTGGTACGCTGGTTCAACTCCCAGCTTCGCGGAGCCAGTTGGGCATTTTAAATCCAATCTCTTGTGGTCTGGGGACAAGTTACTAAGTCTTCTGAAGTCTCAACTTCCTCACGTGTAAAACGGAGAAGTCATAGTTCCTGGTCAGCGTGTGGATTCAACAAGACGATGCATGCAAAGCGCCAAGCCCGGAGCACTCACTACACAGTATCATTACTACATTGCATAAGCCCTGTTCCAAAGCCACAGAGCAGTTACCGCAATAATGACGCCAATATTTCACAAACTTAAAGGTTACTGATAAATTAATCACAGATTTCAAAAGATTTATCTCTCTGGTATTATGGAACTGTGAGCTGGACAATTTATTTTGGGGGTGTGGGAGACTGTTACTCCTTTAATCAGCTGAATCTCTGTTAAACCCAGCCCACGTTAGCATAGTATTTTGGTTATGTCTGCAGGGGCTTTAATTTGGGCAGAGGGGGACTGTCTAATTTTGGTGACTGTAATAAAATTGGATTAAAATGCCCATATGTTCTGTCAGTAACCAACCCCCCACCAAATACGGTTGGGTTGGCTGGTGCCAATGCTAGTATTTCTGGAGAACAAAACGTTACATTGTCTGCACTCAAGCGGAGGTCAAGTCCAAAATGGTCTTCAGAGGAGGAGAAATAGGTCCCTCAAGGAGAAAAGGTCATGTAGTGCAAAGAGGAAGACTCTATCTGACCTAGTCTGGGGCCAATTCCCGTAAAGAGGGCAGGCTCCTAAGGGCGAGACCAAGTGGGCTCCCCGAGCATGAACCCGTCCTACTAAGTGTCCTGCGGCCCTACTGCGCGTCCTGAGCTAGTGCTCCGCGCGTTGGGCAGAGGCAGCCCACGAGGTAAGTGAAGAGCTGAATCCACAGGCCCTTCTCAGGAGAGCGCCCCGGCCTGAGGCCGGGAACCCCGGTAGGGTGTCTCCGCATAGCTTGGAGTTCTCCGTGCGACCGGCGGTGGGCGCGCGCCCCCTGAACTCGGGCGAGGGTCCCGCGGCCCCGGCCTCCGCCTCCGGGCTCGCAGTTTGCAGAGGCCGATGAGGCCTGTGCGCGCCGGGGACCCCCCTATCGCCGCCACGGCGGCCCCCGCCCCCGCGGCCACGGCGCGGGGAGGAGGGGAAGGAGAGACTGGAGGAGTTGGAGACAGACGCGGCCCCGCTCGGCTCCCGCTGCAGACACACGGCGGCGGCGGCGGCGACGCGAGGCGGGACGTCGCCCCCCCTCCGCGCGACTGGAGGCGGGACAGCTCCCCGGGCGGCCGCAGCACAGTATCCCCTCGGCGCCTGCCCGAGGCTGCCCACCGAGCCCGGCCGGACAAGCAGGCGAGTGCGCCTGGCCCTGCCCGCTGCGCCAGCCGCCGCGGCCGGCCGGGGATCCCCGCGAGCCGGGGAGGAGCCGCCGCCGCCGCCTCCGGACAGGCTGCGAGCGCCTGGGAAAGTGAAACGGGGGCGGGGAGCGCGGGTAGGCCCCGGCTAAGGTCCCCGGCTCTTAAAGAGACCCGGCTGGCCGCGCTCCCCGCCTGCCCGCCGCGCCCGCACCGCGCGCCCCTCCCCCGCGCCGGGCCCCGCGAGCCGCACTGCGGGCAGCGCCCCCGCCTTCTCTCCGGAGGGGCGGCCGCAGGTGAGTGCAGCCCCGAGGTGGTTGCTGTGGTCGCTGCTCCCGGCCCAAGTTCGTCGCTGCGCTGTGAAGGGAGGCGGGCAGCCGAGGGGGCGGGGGACGTGGGGACAGGACGCTCCGGGAACCGGACGTCTGCGAGCCTGCGCCGTCGGCGGGGCCAGAGCGAGCCGCCCCGCGCTGTGCGCCCTCCCGGCCCCGGCGCGTCCCCCGGGGCGAGTGTCCGAGGTGTGTGAGGCTGTGTGGCGCGGTGGGCTGACCAGTGGGCTCGGCGGGCGGCCGGGGGCGCTGCGTGGGGGCGGATGTGCTCTGGCGGTGGAACCTCGCCGGCCCTCACCCGGTTTTCTGTTTCCCGGTGACCCGCGGTGGCAGGACTTAATTTTGCTCCACTTGGAGGCCAGGATGAGCTCGAGGGTGGCTGCCCTGTCTCGGCTCCCTCAGGCCGCTCTGCGAACCCCTGCAGGCTTAGGGGTACTGGAGGTCACCGGAAAGCGGGAGGACTGCGGGACCTTGCTAGGGAGTTTGCGGGAATGCAGGAGGCCGTCCCGCACCCCGCATCCCGCACCCCGCGTCCCGCGCCCGGCGGCACCGCATCCCGCACCCCGCGTCCCGCGCCCGGCGGCACCGCATCCCGCACCCCGCGTCCCGCGCCCGGCGGCACCGCACCCCGCACCCCGCGTCCCGCGCCCGGCGGCACCGCATCCCGCACCCCGCGTGCCCGCGCGTGCCCGGGCGTCTCCCCGGGTCCCCCCGCGCGCGTTGACGTCGGTCGCGGGACCGCCCGGAGCTCACGGCAGCGGCTGGGAAGTCGATTGTCCTCGGCGGCTGCAGTTGCACTTGGGCTGAGTCTCAGCGCTCGGAGGGAGCAGGCGTGTGTTGAATTTGTCTTAGACCCGCGCCATGGAATGACCAGGAAGCGACGAGTACCCAGCCAGGGCCAGCACTCGCCTTTGTTGAGGGGTCTGCCCCGCACAGCCTTGAGGGGGCTTCTCAGGACCCCTGCCTGCCAGGTGCGCCGCCCGGGGTGGGACTGGGGAGCTGGCCGGAGACGGTGGGCTCCGTTTACGTTAATCCGTTATGGTGGTGGAGGGGGCATTTGCTTGTTTTTAAACTTTCTTTTTCTTAAATTGGAAAAGGAGGAGGTCTTCGGGGCGACCGGGTCGCCTAGTGTGTGGGCGGCCCTGGGAGAGGGCGCTGCGGTGAGCGCCCGGTTCGTCGGTTACCTGGAGAGGAACCACGTCCGGACAGCTAGAGACTTTGAAGCCAGCGGCCTTCCCAGCTCCTAGCCAGGCTGAGGGAATGATGGCTGAATGTCACTGGCTACATGAACTTGTGTAATTTTTTTTCCCCACGGAATCTTTTAATCAGCTAGAATTGGATAATTTTGATTTGCTTTTCTTTTCCTCTGTGTCCTGTCTATTCCCTTCTCTTTTTCTTTTGCAATTATTTGGCATCTTCCCTTCCCTGGATCTCGCACTTTCTAAATGTTAATTACCATCACGATAAATATTTATTGTGACTTACTATGTGCTGGGTGCTGTGAGGATGAGGTGAGATCAGCTGCCGGCGATGTTGATCCTAGCAGCTGGTACTCAATCCTGAGCTGGACATAGAGGTGGGCAGAGATGGTGAACTCTGTTGGCCCTTAAAGGTAGGGTCCTTTGGCTGGCGTGGGGGAGTGCCTTCTTGCAGGGGACAACCTGAGGAACTTCTCTTTAATAAATAAGACCCTTTCTGCTAGTCTCCTTGAGAACAGTGTTCTCCTGCAGCTTCTGGACTGAATACTGAATTATAGAGAACGGTCTGCAAGTTTGGGTAGAGAAACCGCTGTTGCATCAAATTGTGCTTGCATTTTGTATATGAGTATTTAGTCTTTTTTCTGGTATTTATGTTGTTATTTTTATATTTTGAGACAGAGTCTCACTTTGTCACTCTGGCCAGGGTGTGGTGGCATCACAGCTCACAGCAACCTCAAACTCTTGGGCCTGAGAGTTCCTCTTGCCTCAGCCTCCCAAGTACATGGGAATACAGGTGCCTGCCATGACACCCAGCTAGTTTTTCTGTTTTTAGCAGAGACTGGGTCTCACACTTGCTTAGGTTGGTCTTAAACTCTTGAGCTCATGTGATCTACCCTCCTTGGCCTCCCAGAGTGCTGGGATTACAGGTGTGAGCCACCGTACCCGGCTCTTTTCTAGTATTTAGATTGAGTTTGCTGTCATCTATAAATGTGCTTTTGTAGTCTGCACAGTTCTCTTGAAATATAGTCTTTGTGTTCAAAGATCTTAGTATCAAATTTGGGTCATTACATAGATAAATGGGGAGGTCTTAATATTACCTATGTACATTTATTGAATTATAATATTTGGTTTCCTGTCAACCTTTGACATGCCATTTGATGGCCTTTGGAAAGCAGTGCTTTTTAAAACATGGAGGTAAATTCCTCATGATCTTTGAAAGCTTGATTCTTTCTAAGAGCTTCACTTTGCTGTTGACAGTGAACCTGCTGTGAGGACTTCTGGCGAGACCATGGCTGCCATGCCAGTCAGGGATGTGCTGTAATGGAACCGCAGCTACTTTCTACCCTTGGATTAAAAGACCTGTCTAATTTCTTAGCATTCTGCTGTTGTCCTTGGAAGAGCTTGAGGTGTCAGCCATCATGCCTTCATTCCTTGTAGGTTTGTGTTGGGGAAACCCCCAAATAAACATGTTGGGGAAGACTCTCACCAGCAGGTTTCCAGGGTGCTGGTGGGTCCTCTTGGGACTGGGTCCGTATGACCACGGGCCTGCAGTGTGGCCCAGCCAGTGCCAGCTGCTTATTAAGGGATTTTGTGCCAATTTTGTTAGCACATCATTTAAAATTCTACAGTCCTTCCCCCTCACCCCCACCCCTGCCAGAGCATATACATACATAGACAAATATTTATTTCCCAACTGCTGACAGTGTTCTAAGAATAGGTTTCTTGCCTGCCTGGTGCGCTGAGAGCAGAGCTGGTCTGCAGAGGTGTTTACAGTGTGGGCCTGTGCTGTTGTCTTGGCTGACTTAGCAGCCTTGCAGGTCGCTGCCTGTGTCATCTGGGAGACTGCAGAGGTAATATCCCGGCTGACAGGGAATTAGAGGGAGGAGACTTTTGCTTCTGGGGTAGTTTCTGGTCACCAGTGAAGCAGAGACCCCAGAGCTCTGTCCCTTTCCTGGGCTCAGCCTAAAGTCACCTTGTGGTGATGTGTGGGAGGTGACCACTCGTTTCCTTACATAAAATCAAAGCCACCTCTGGGCTCCTGGCAGCAATTCTTGCGGGGTAGATGGGTCAGATGGGGAGTCCTTGTGGGGTAGATGGGTCAGATGGGGAGTCCTTGCGGGGTAGACGGGTCAGATCGGGACTCCTTGCTGGGTAGATGGGTCAGATGGGGAGTCCTTGCAGGGTAGACGGGTCAGATCGGGACTCCTTGCTGGGTAGACGGGTCAGATGGGGAGTCCTTGCGGGGCAGACGGGTCAGATCGGGAGTCCTTGGTGGGTAGATGGGTCAGATGGGGAGTCCTTGCAGGGTAGATGGGTCAGATGGGGAGTCCTTGTGGGGTAGACGGGTCAGATCGGGACTCCTTGCTGGGTAGACGGGTCAGATCGGGACTCCTTGCTGGGTAGACGGGTCAGATGGGGAGTCCTTGGTGGTAGATGGGTCAGATGGGGAGTCCTTGTGGGGTAGATGGGTCAGATCGGGACTCCTTGCTGGGTAGACGGGTCAGATGGGGAGTCCTTGCTGGGTAGACGGGTCAGATAGGGAGTCCTTGCTGGGTAGACGGGTCAGATGGGGAGTCCTTGCGGGGCAGACGGGTCAGATCGGGAGTCCTTGGTGGTAGATGGGTCAGATCGGGCGTCCTTGGTGGTAGACAGATCAGGAGTCCTTACAGGGTGGACAGGTCAGATCAGGAGTCCTTGGTGGTAGACAGGTCAGATCAGGAGTCTTTGCACTGATAGACGGGTCAGATCGTGAGTCTTTGCAGGGTAGACAGGTCAGATCAGGAGTCCTTGGTGGTAGACAGTTAGATCAGGAGTCCTTGCAGGGCAGATAGGTCAGTCGGGAGTCCTTGTATGGTAGAAGATCAGATCAGGAGTTCCTGGTGGCAGCCCTTGCTGTGTTTCTTTGCATCTTTCTTCTGAGTCTAGGCTTATGGAGTCTCTGTGATGTGCCTGCCCTTTGGGTGAGACTTAGTAAAGAAGAGCAACTCAGGACATGATTCCTGTGGGAGAAGAGCGTACCATTTTCACCTGGACAAGTGTTTAGAAAGTTAACATAATTCATAGAGCCACATGGATCGTCAATGTGAGGAGTGGTGAGATTGCCGTGGAGTCCTAAATTGCTCTTTGCTTTCTTTGTTTTCTTCTCTCCTCCCTCCCACCCTTTCCCTCCCTCAGTTCTTCTTTTTTAGGTCTCAGAGAAAAAAAATCTCCTGGAAGCCGTTACTTTCTGATGTCAGAATGGCTGTCTGCCTACAAGGACTGTGTTAGTCTAGAATTACATCTTGACCTATATTATGGGTGTGCATGGAAGGTGAATCTTAAGTTTCAAAATAGGAATGAAAAAAAATGGAAAAAAAAGAAAGAAAACCAAAAACAAAATAGGAATGAAAAGGCTCTGCCTACTGCTTGAAAATTTAGACTGCTACTTTTTGGGGAGTTGTGTGTCTGTTTGCTTTATTGTCAGGCAACTGAGGAACACAAGCAAGCACCTGGCTGTTGATTGCTGTCAAAATACTGGGTTCAAATTTCTAGTTAATATCTTTCATCCAGGGCGTGAAAATGACGTCTGTATTGTCACTTGTCCACGTGATTTAAGTATGGATTGCTTTTTTCCTCTGAATTCTCACTAAAGATGGCACTTTGGCCTTTTAAGCTGTTTTTGTGAGGACTTTTCTTTCCACCAAGCTTGTTTTCCAGGGAGGTCTTGGAAATTACGAAGAACATAGCTATAGTTTCTCCCTTGATTGGCAGCTGAGAGCCTTCCCGGACAAAAATAAGGCTGTACTGTGCCAAATGGTTGACTTTTCTAGAATAAAAACTCTGAAGGGTATGCAAGAAGTCTTCTGGTTAATATATTGGCATTCCCAGAACCCACTAAAACCCCGGCAGCCTGCCAGACTCCACTTAATGGGGATGCAGAAAGTCTGGCTCAAATCCCCGTGGGCAGAAGGGGGCGGGGCTGGACGTCCACACCCTTCATTAATTTTTAATGACTGTACTTTTGTTTCGCAGATTTTGCTCCCTGACCCTCCTCACAACTGACCCTCACAACATCACCCCACATCCATTTATTTATTCATTTACTTGGCATCGAAAACATGTTGAGACTTTCAAGGTTATTTCCTGCTGAGGAGAGATCATTTCTGTCTGCTTGGGTTCTTGGTTCTTTTGTTGTTGGTTTTGTTTTTATTTTTTACCTTTTTTCTTTTTTTTTAAGAGGAAGGGAGAAGAGGAATAGAAAAGATAACTTTTTTTTTTAGGATGCTTTATTGTCTGCTGGAAAAAGAGAAGCATTTATGAAACTAAGTTTGTCAGACAGTTTATATGACAGTGCAAGTTGGTGCTTGCCAAGCTCCAGACAGATTGTTAATGTTACATGACAGGGATAAATAAATTACCGCTGTCTGCAACACACTTGCACTACAGATGCACCCTGCAGCCTGTGGCTGGTGGTGCTGCCCGTGGACCTGGATGGAGGCACAAAGCCGGAGGGCCTTTGCCGGCGCCCAGAAAAGCCGGGCCTGGGTTCGGAAGTGAAAAGGGTGTGTCTTGCTCTTATTTTTGGCTGTACTGCAGGGCCACTGCGTGTCCTCTGTTTTGCTAGGCTGCTCCGACTCGTCCCATGCCCCCCACCCTCCTTGGGTCCACACCCACATTCTTCCCTTGCTGCAGGCAGTATGGCACCCTGCTTCTTCCCAAGGGACTCAAACTTCTGTTGAGCTGTTGAGAGCCTGAAGTGTGTCCGGCCGAGCTTCAGGCTGTTACAGCTGTGCTCTTTCTGCAGGTGCAGACGCTGAGAACGCGGTGTCTGCGGTAGATGTGTGTGTGCCACCCGGGAGGGGGCTGGGCGGCACTCCCTGGGCATAATGTACTTTCATCGAGGGCAATTTGGAGGCAGCTGGCAGAGTGACAGGTGTAATGAACTTAATGGTCTTGCTCTAGTTGTCGGTGGACATGCGGCTCATGTTACAAAGCCACCTCATACGGGGGCCCTGCCAAGTGACTTGCTCTTCTCTTTGCAGACAGGACTCGGCATGGATGACTTGAGTGGCATTAAGGTCAGGAATGGGGGGAGGTGGTGAGCAAAGCATGTGTCCTCTGCGCTGCTCCCAAATGGACCTCAACTGTCTCTTCAGAGAGAAGAGGATCCTTCCTGTCCCCCACGGCTAGCCACTCTGCCACATCAGGTGTGGTGAAGACCTTCTGTATATGTCCTGCCTCACTGTGGCAGGCCTTCTGCCCTGCCTCGTGGCTTCCCCTGGGCCTCTAGGCCACGATTCTGCAGAGATGGGCTGGGCCACGGTGCTGGGAGGTACAGCTAGGCGCTGTTCCCAGTGTCTGTGGCCTGGGGGCCAGCAACCTGTGCGCAGAGCTCAGTGGGAACTTTCATAGCAAAGTCTCACTGCTTTTGAAAGCAGTAAGGTATTTAGGCTGCTTCTGAAGGGCTCCCTGACCTCTGGTCCAGCTGGCCCTGTTCCATGCCCCCTTGGTCAGATAATGCTACCAGCAGTTCCAGACACTCTCATAGCACACAGACGTGTGGGCCCTGACCTTAGTGCTGCATGTACACTGTCCCCACGGATGGGGTCCTCACAGCAGCCTGTGACCAGGTGTTCGTGCCTCCCCATCTCACAGACAACGCCTGGTGTCTCATGCAAGTCAGTGAGGGCTGGAGTCATGGCAGCTGGGCAGTCTGGCCCTGCTGTTGGGCTTTTGACTCTGGAGCCTCAGGTCAGAAATTCTTCATTCGGGAGCACGCACCCCCAGCTGGGAGACGTTTCTCTTCTTGTCCTTGCGCAGTCCCAATGGGACTGTATTCAGCCAGCAAGCCCAGAGTGCCTTCCTTCCTGCTTCCCTTCTCTAGTCTGGATCCAAATCTTGGCTCTGTGCCCGTGGCCAGAGCCTCAGTGTTGAGAATTAGACCCTTGGCAGCCTCGTCTTTATCCATGGTGTCCTTGAGTCCCTCGAAAGGAAGGCGAAATGGCGATCGTCAGGAGACTTGCTGTTGCTGAACACGCCTTCTGCATGCTCCAATGTTACTGTATAGAGTGCTGGAACATTTACACAGGTGCTCAGGTGCCTGAAACATATGTGGATGGGCTTTGACTGGGCGGTGCTGTGGGGCTGGCTCCCGCCACGTAGCTCTGAGCCTGCGAACTTGTCTGGCAGGGATGTGGCCGAGGCCCTTCGGCTAGCAGGACCTCAGAATGTTGGCTGTGTAGGCAGGTGGTTTGGTTGAATGTTTGTTTTTCTGTTACTTTGGCTGTTGAGATAACTGTTAAAACACTTGGCTTTCATCCTATTGGTGTTTAAATAAGTTAAATAAGTGAAAAATTTTCACTTCTGTAGCCTTGGGATTTAAAATTCTTTTTCATCTGAAGAGCGATGTAAAAAGAATAAACAAATTTTGTATATGTATATTCACAACTAGCTATGTGTGGTGAATTTAGTCCAGGAAAAGCATGGTGTTTGTTTTCTGATAAAGTTGGATGTTAGTAATAAAGTAAGAGGAGCGTTTGTGATTTACTGGAACTCCTAGCGCGTTGCCCTGTAAAATGAAGCCTCACCCTTTGTCATGACATCATCCATATATTGGATTTTTAAAATCAGGGCACATTTATATGCCCAAGGAAGTGGCTGCTTCTGTCATCTGCATGGAGGCGGCTGTCCCCGCTGGACCCACCAGTGAAGCAGCGTCTGATGAGTTGTGTCCTGTTTCCTGTGGGATTTCTTGGGTCTGCTGTTCCAAGCTGTCCCTGCTGGGCCCCTCAGAGGTCAGGTTCCCTTGGGCAGGTCTCTCTGTGCTTCAGTTTGCCCTTCTCCAAAATGATTATTTGCCCACCTCTTAGGTTTTCGAGAGGAGTAAATAAGATGCCGTGTATGCACACTAGTTGGGACAGGGCCAGCTGGCACAGTGAGAGCTCAATAGAAGGCAGCTCTTAGGTCGAATGTGTGTCTGTGAAGCACCTTCCCTGCTGGCGCAGTCAGAGACCCAGGTCCTGCCCCTCGGACACTTAGAGACTGAGGAGAAGATGGAATATGCCTAAGGGAAATGATTAGCAAGTAAAGACGGTTTCGGTTTTACAGCTGTATATAATGAAGTCTCAGGTTAAGCAGCTGCTGAAGAAAGGCTAGATGTGAGGCCACTCTGTCCCCAAGCCAGTGGAAGACAGAGGTGCACAAAAGTGCCACATGGAAGTAATGACCGAACCGAGAAGACAGGGAGACCACCATCTATTTTGGTCAGTCAAAGGAGACTTCAGGGTGGACGCCAAAAGCTGTGGTCTGAATATTTGTGTGCCCCCCAAAGTCAAAAGCTGAAACTCAATCCCTAACATAACAAATGTGCCCTGATTTAAGAGATGGGGCCTTGTGGAGGTCATTAGGCTGAGGGGGATCCTCCCTTGTGGTTAGGGTCAGTGCCCTGGGGCAGCAACGTCAAGGGGGCCCATTCACCCCTCCTGCCACGTGAAGATGATGTGACATCATCGTGCAGAAGGGGCCTCCCCAGACACGGGGTCTGCTGCAGCCTTGATCTTGGACTTCTCAGCCTCCAGTACTGTGAGCAATGCATTTCTTCTGTTTATAAATTATCCCAGCTGAGGGATTTTGTTACAACAGCATGAACAGACCAAGACACTGACTTTGGGCCAAGACTTAATGCACGATGGGCAGAGTCCTGACTTTCAGGCTTGTATGTGTGTGTGTGTGATGAGGGGGAATGCAGCTGGTGTTGGGAGTGGAGGTCTCCCTAGGGGTCGGGGGTAGGAGGAGGCGAGAGGGATCCAGATGGGTTTTGTAGAGGAAATGGCCATTGACACCTGGCTCGGATAAAAGGTGGGTAGGATTTTGAGAAGCGGTGCTGGAGTGGGAGTGAGCACAGAGCAAGTGGACATGCGTCTGGTGAGCATCAGTCATGGCCCAAACTCATCCCTGGGGTCATCACCATTCTTGTTGCGTTGTGGCCATGCACTGAGGCTGCACGTTGTGGCCATGGACTGAGGCTGCACTGAGGCTGCAGTGAGGCTGCTCGTGCAGCCTCAGTCCATGGCCACAACGCAACAAGAATGGTGATGACCCCAGGGATGGTGTGGAGTGGCTCTTTGCTGAAAACTGAATCAGCCAGCCAGGAATGGTGAAGAAAAACAAGCCTATTGGAATACCCATCTCAGATCTATTCTCTTATCTGATTGTCTGCGTGAGGACTCTGTCTTGTCCATGATTCTTTAATGATTGATATTCATTCCCATTTCACAAAATGCTTAAATTTCATGCTCTATGCAGTTCATGCCAGGAAGTGGGAGCGGAATGATAGCGCCTTCTATTTACAAAACATGTAACTATTTAAAGCTTTTCATAGACAGCATCTAATTTCATGTTTGTTGGCTTTAAGGAAAAATAATTAATGAAATGTACATAGAAGTATAATTAATGGATTTGTTCCTTCTCCAATGTTAGCCGGATGTGGAACTCAGATTGGAGCTTTTTTAACCTTAATGTGTGGACCCTGCTTGGAGAGTGACGCCCCACTGTTGTCCCTGACGTACAGCAGGGGCTCCTGGTTCCTGGTGTGGTGGCTTGATGGCTAGGTGGGCACTCAGGCTGCATCATTCCAGAGTGTTGGGGCAAAGCCTTCAATTTGGAGGTGCAAATACTTAAGTCAAGGAAACCACAGGGGTGAGCTGCAAAGCCGTCTTTTGGTTGGTAATGCTGCCGTGAAGTGCATGGCTCAGGTGGGCCTGCATAGCCTGAGCTCAGCTGCTCTGTGCTGGAGGAATGTCTGCTGGGGACTCTGCTGGGGCTTAGACGAATGTAGGGCTTGGCCTGTTGTGGGCAGTGTAGGGGTGCTCCAGCCTGACCCCACCCTTGTCTGTGCCAGGGTTGCCCTGACCTCTGGCTGTGCCTGTGCTCCTTATGCTTGGCGTGGTTTGGGTGCAGTTTGTTCTGCTGTGGGTGCAAGTTGGCTTCAGTTCTGTGTCTCCCTTTTTAGCAGAACAGCTTTCATTCCCTGCTGGTGCCTCTGTCTGGCTCTGCCTGCTGTCCGGCTTACAGCCCATGGTCGAGTGTGGCCTGGGCTCTGTGCCCTATCACCGGTGTGGTGGGGAACGATGCTGACTGACTCTATTCTGGTCACCGAGTCTTCCGACCCGCTCCTCGCATTCCAAGTGGAAGTCTTGGGCACTGGCCCTCATACTTGCTTTGCAGTTTTCCTGCTGTCTGCCCGCAGCCCTGGAGGCGTTGCCTCTGATCAGCGCTGTGTGGCCTGGGATGGGCAGTGGTTGCTTCTGGTGAGCCCAGCGCTATACCCTGCACTGATGGTGACGCTGGCAAGCAGTAAGGCGGCTTCTCTGGGAGACCCTCCTGGTTTCCAAAGAGAACGGTGTGAGTGTACTCACACCGGTGTTCTGGCTAGTCATTCAGTAGTGTAGGTGGCAAATGAAGCACTTTCTGGCCTCTGGTAATTAGTTTGCATGATCAATAAGTAATTAGAGGGTCTGATAGTTACTCACAGCAAGTTAAGTGTAGCGCTTGTGATGAAATGTCCCGGCCTCTGCTGGTGGTGGCAGTGCTGAGGTGAGTGTGCTCCTGCGGTCACCAGCTGCTGAGGAAGCGGCCTGGTCATCTTCTGTGCCCTTCACGTATGTTCTCTGCTGCTGGACAGCGTGGGGTGGCTGTGATCTAGCAGGTCCATTTGCTTGTTTGCTGTTGAGAGGATATGGCAAGGCTCAGTGCCTTTAGCTTAGTGGCTAGGGCGCCAGCCACATACACCGGATCTGGAGGGTTTGAATCCAGGCCAGGCCAGCCAAACACCAAGGACAACTACAACCAAAAAATAGCTGGGCGTTGTGGCAGGCGCCTATAGTCCCAGCTACTTGGGAGGTTGAGGCAAGAGCATTGCTTAAGCCCAAGAGTTTGAGGTTGTTGAGAGCTATGAAGCCACAGCCCTCTACTGAGGGTGACATAGTGAGACTCTGTCTCAAAAAAAAAAAAATAAGAAAAGAGAGGGTATGGCAAGGCGTCAAGGGACCCTTCCGGTGTGCTCTTGGGCAGGCAGAGGGGAGCACCTCACAGAGCCTGGGAGGGACGTGGAGCTGCTGTTGGGAAGCCAGTGCCTTCTGATTCGAAGTGTCTTCACATCTGTGTCCTGTTTGGTCCAGTTGTGTGATGTCCTTCTCCAGGTAAAGATGTTTTTTGGGTGCTTGGTTTCCCACCCTCGCTGGTATGCCCTGCTTGATGGAACCTGCTAGGGAGTATGGTCAGCCTCCGCGCTGCGGTCTCACCCTTGTTTGGGAGGGAGGTTTTCTGAGAACCTTATATGCCTACATCTGGGGAGCTTAGAGGCAGAACTGTGCTGCTGGGATCAAAATTGGCTGATTTTGATTGATCCTCTATTCACACAGAGGATGTTTGCTCAGAGCCCCAGACTCCTGGCTCTTACACACAGCTGCTCCCAGCCTCCTCCGCCTGTAGACACCTGTGGTCAGCAGGTCTGACAAGGGCCCGTCTGTGCCTTCCTGACCCTCCCCTGCTCTCCACTGTCCAGTCTCAGTGACCAGCACTTTCATCTGCTCAGGGATCCCTCCCTTCCCCTGTTCTCCACTGTCCAGTCTCAGTGACCAGCACTTTCATCTGCTCAGTGACCCCCTCCCCTGCTCTCCACTGTCCATTCTCAGTGTCCAGCACTTTCATCTGCTCAGTGACCCCTCCTCTCCCCTGCTCTCCACTGTCCAGTCTCAGTGTCCAGCACTTTCATCTGCTCAGTGACTCCTCCCCTCCCCTGCTCTCCACTGTCCGGTCTCTGTCCAGCACTTACATCTGCTCAGGGATCCCTCCTCTCCCCTGCTCTCCACTGTCCAGTCTCAGTGTCCAGCACTTTCATCTGCTCAGTGATTCAGGTCACGCATCTTATAGTGTCCTTTAGTCATCATTTTTTTTTTTTTTGGTTCCATGGCCCAATTTATGTACAAATCCTGTTTTTTCTGCCTTCAAAGTTTGTCCCAAATGTGATCACTTTTGTCTGTCCCCACCACTAGTGGTCTTGTGCTCTTTCTCCCTGGGGTTTGCAGTGGTGGTCTGCAGGGGCGCCCTCCTTTCTCTCCGCCCTTGCATGTGACCTGTGCCACCTGACCACTGACCTTGTGCCCTCGGGCATCTTCTCTCTGAGGGTCCTGACCCATCCACCAACATCCTTGCCCCCCAGACCTTCTCTCCCAGGGCCGCCTTCCCTGCCTTTCCCCCTGTTTACTCTGGGGCATTCTCTTACACAGCTGCTGGAGGAAAGTGAGCTCCCCAGGGCAGACAGTTGCCCACTTGTTCCTGCTGTGACCCAGGGGAGGGGAGGTGCCTAAGGCTGCTGTTAGTTGCATGAACAAATGGATGTGGGAGCTGCAGCACGCAGGCCAGTGGGAGGACAGTAGGCAGGTCTGCAGACAGTGGGCCTGAGCTGTATGTGGGGCTCTCCTTTCTGCTGAATCCTGGGTAGGGGGCCATCTCACTAGAGCTGTGATGGTCAGGGCAGGCATCTGTGCAGAGGTCCTGCTGACAGGCAGGAGTGCAGGGGCAGAGCTGCAGGGGCGGTGGGGGGCGGGGGGCCCTTCCCTCTCCCAGGCCTCTCTGCTCACCTGCATCACCCTCTCATTTTGCTGTTGTCTGTAGTAAACTACCTGCTAGAAGCCAGGGCAAGCAATTGTTTCCCAGACCAACTCTTGCCTTCCCTCTGTCCTCTCCCAAATTTAACTTGCTGGTTAAATAAATTTTGGACGAATTAGATGTTATTTTATGCTTACCTCAAATTTTTCAAGCTGTAAAATTTCATCAGATTTATTAATTTTATGAAAATCATCCTATGTAGATGACTTCTTTTAGACATGATATCTCTATGATAGCCTTGGTTCTCCTAAGCTGTTTTCCTCTGTTCTTGAGATCAGGAAAAGTTCAAAGTAGAGAAAATTATGGCCCATGAATCTTTTTTCCATCTTTTCAAAGAAGGCTAAGTGTTCAACAGTTACCTGGAAGTCTGACTCACCCTTTAGACATCTGACTGCTTTTATTCTGTTTTTAGATACATCTTTTTTTTTTTTTTTTTAGATACATCTTGAATTTAGTTTTGTTGCCTTGGATTTAAAATCCACAAAGATTATGAAAACCCAACTGTGGAAAAAGGGGAAAAACCTGAAGAAGACAAATCTAAAGGGGATACAGTGATTCATTTCTACTGGTGTATTTCAGGCAATGTATACGAGATCATCTGGCCACTAGCCACGCTCCATGTGATGGGTCTCCTTCCCAGCCAGGCTGTCTATCCATGCTGACCCCCGTGCTGGCCCTCAGGGCTGTCTGTAGACCGGCCCAGGCACCTGAACCTCCCTCCACCCCAGGAACAGACTGGCAGGAAATACAGCAAGGACGTTAAAACAGGGTCTTTAAGTATAGTGCTCGAGATGGCTTATAAATTCTGTCTTTTCATTTTTTCCATATTTTCTGCAATGATCATGTGTTACTGTTTTTATAATGAGAAAGTTCCAAGTTAACTGGATTTACTAAGGGTGTGGATTAAAAAATCAGTTTCTGAAAGATTGTGGAAAACAATTTGATGTGTGTCTTTTTAAGCATTTTGGAAGCATGGTGAAGTTGCTATGGGGATAGAAAGGTTTGCTCTCTACACAGTGCAGTTCCATCTGGCACTGTGTCCTCCCGAGCTGAGCTGGGAAGTCCTACGCGGAGCAGAATTTCTCATTAGATGTGGAAACAGTTACTAGAATCACTCTCCCATCGCTTTTCCCCCTTAAATCATCATTGAGCTTTGGTCTGATAGACACAATTTTAGCTCCTTTCTGTAGCCGCTGGTTCCTCCACGTACCTGGAGCTGCCCGTGTGTCACTGGGCCTGCTGCCTTCCTATGGGGAGGTGACTCCTGCAGGGTCCTCACTGTCATACTTTTGGGTCTCATGCTGGCATCGCCCTTGGAGGTGATGTTTTCCTACCCCTTTGCTTTGCCCTGGAGCAGTCCACCCCTTCTCTCCCTACAGTGACTTAGAACCAATGTGGTCCCATCTCGATGCAGAGAGGAGGTTGTGACATCCCATAATCCGTCACTGGGGCATAATGAGGCAGACGAAGTTCAGTATCGCATTCATGGTGACTTGAAAAGCAGTTGGGTTTCTTTCTGTGGTCTTAGCACATCCCTGGAAGCCTCCCCGCTGCCAGCTTGGCCCGGAAGCCGGCTTGTTGGGATCAGGGCTCCTCTGCACTCTGGGGAAGGCACAGACTGGCCGCCAGAGCACCCACGCGGTGTCTGTCCTTGGGCAGTGTGACCTTAGGCCAGTCTGAGTTCTGCTCCCTCATCTGGAGAGTAGGGCTGACAACCCTTGTCTGGCTTGTAGGGTGGCCTTGATCTCAGACAGGATGGTGCAGGCATCTGCTCAGAAACGTGGAGGACCACGTGCGTCACCCATGTCCTGAGTGGCAGAGTCACCACTGTCCTTTTGTGTCTTGCTCACTTCCTCTGGCGATCTGACAGGGCATGACTCTGTGATGCCAGGGTGGGTGGGTTGTGGCACCTAAAGCTTCCAGCTCACGTGCTCAGCAACAAGGAGGGCTGCTGTGGCTGGTGGATTTGTGGGCGTGACTGCAAGCCACATTCTTTCCTGCCTTGGAGACAGAGGTGATAATTTCATTCCTAGCCCCAAGGCCAGACGGATCTAGGAGGTCTGCTTAGTGGAAAAAATGGGTGGAAGATGTTCAGGGGACATGGGTTCTTGTTTCCAGCTCTGTCTCCAAGTAGCATTGTCCCCTTGAACAACTCAAGATCTGTTCCCCCAGTGGACACTATTGCGTTACTGCCCATAACAGGTACTGTGGTCACACGAGACCCCAACCTTGGTTTTCCAACTGAGAACCCCGTTTATGGTGGCATTGTCATATAGAACCCTCCATGTGTCCTTCTTTGGGGAGCACAGAGTCTCACTGTGTCACATAGGCTAGAGTACAGTGGTGTCATCGTAGCTCATGGCAACCTCAAACTCTTGGGCTCAAGCTATCCTCCGACCTCCGCCTCCCTTGTAGCTGGGACTATAGGTGCCTCCAGCATGCCTGATTTTTCTATTTTTAGTAGAGACAGGGTCTCGTTCTTGTTTGGGCTGGTTTTGAACTTAAGGGATCCTCCCGTCTCAGCCTTGCAGAGTGCTGGGATGACAAGCGTCAGCCACTGAGCTCGGCCTCTCCAGCTCTTCTTTCATTTGAGCTTCATGTGTGGGGCTGGGAAGTATAACGATCACTCCCATTTTACAATTGACAAACAGAGGCCTATATAACTTGAGCAGCTTTTTTGAGATCTTACACTGTTAGGATCTTATCTCTAAACAGAGAGGCTCAGCAGGGCCTGGTGTTTCCCAGGACTCCTCTTTGTTCTTAGGTTCCAGGGATCCACTTCCCCAGGGAGCAGCTCTGGGCCGCCTGTGGAGGTGGGCAGTGGGTGAGGTTGTCCCGAGCCGTCCATACCCTCTAGCCCTGGCTCTGAAAACCCACCTACAAGCCCAGGAACTATGGGGCAGGAGCTGCAAACTCTAATAACACCCAGAAGGCCTATCTTTCCTGAGTCCAGAGGGTGCAGGACAGGCCCAGGACTTCTCTCCCTCATTTTCCGGACAGGAACTGGAGACAGAGCTCTCAGTGGACGTGGCTGAGCGTACGGCATGGTGGGCTGCCTTGGGAAGACGCACTGCTGTCTGGTGGGTGCCCTTGATGCCCTGTCACTCGTGGTAGTTCTTTTGTTGCATTGGAAGGAGTTTAGGATTGCTCGTGCTATGTAGGTTTTATTATTTCTGGATGTCTGAAAGCACTGTTGAGTGGGACTAAACCCGTCTTTATTTGGCCTTTAATGTCCACACAAAAGGAAGACTTTATGTACCTTGCCCTGTGTGCCAAGTCTCCGTGACAGGCCCAGGGAAGGGTGAGCAAGGCCGGAGGCCGCGTGGTGCAGGGAGGGCTGTGGGCTTTGGATCCCACCTACACCCCGGCCTGGGTTCACCTCTCTGTGAGGTTCACATCAAATCCTCCTTCCTTTCTGAGACCCTGGAGAGACTCAGAGACACAGCGTGGGGAGGGCCCTGTGTGCAGCCGGTTCTGTGGCTGGTCTGCCCTGAGTTTTCAGTGCAGAGATATGTTGGTGAGGTTGCATGCCCAGGCGAGGTCAGTGAGCTGCATCCTGCCCTCACCTCATCCCAACCTTGCCGCAGGGGCTGTAGGGCCCAGAGGTTCTGGTGGGAGTGAAGAACGAGGTGGCTCACGCCTGTAATCCTAGCACTCTGGGAGGCAGAGGTGGGAGGATACCTTGAACTCAGGGGTTCGAGACCAGCCTGAGCAACCAGCCTGAGCAAGAGCGAGACCCCCATCTCTACTAAAAATAGAAAAACTAGCTGGGCATTGCGGCAGGCACCTTTAGCCCCAGCTACTTGGGAGGCTGAGGCAGGAGGATCACTTGAGCCCAGGCTTTTGAGGTTGCTGACGCCAGGGCACTCTACCCAGGGCACAGAGTGAGACTTTGTCTTAAGAAAAAAAAAAGAAAAAAAAAGACTGCTGCTCACAGCTGCTGGTGTGATGGGACTTGTGGGGGGTGGGCTGGGGTTAGGGCAGGATGCTGGCAGTGCTACTGCAGCTAATCTAATGAGATTAGCCTGCTGAGTGCAGGGATTTAAGGGAACAAAGGGGCATGAAAGGGCCACTTAGAAGTTTAAACAGACTTCCTCTCCCTTTTCACCTTCATCTTGTGTAAGGATTTCAATAGCCTCTAAATGAGCCTGCCTGAATGGCCTAGGTACCCTTTTAAATTCTAATTAGTTGGTGGATTAACAAGTATGAATTTGGTGAGTGAGAATGAATTACAAGGTGAATTACAAAAAGAATTGATGATTGCACTGTTTTAGAGCAGTTGAAAGTGGTGGTTGTCTAAAGGGGGTTTCAGCCAGCCATCAGCTGGACGGACTTTAAACAGCCTCTGCCCACCTGTGCTTCATGCCCATGCTGGACCCTGCAGGGACTGGGCACAAGACACAGACGCCTTGGCTGTCCTTAGTGGCCCTGGGGGCAACAGAGCCCTGAGTGTTGGCTGGCACACCTCCAGCTGTGGCTCGTGGAGTGTTCTCTGGTGGCCCAGGCTACTTGGGCTGCATCAGCGGTGAGAGGCGACGGCAGTGAGTGTAGCCGTCCCTGCTGTGGCCAGCCTTCACATGGTCCCTTGACCACATTAGTTCACAGTGGGTCTTCTGGGGACACCTTGCTGGCACGCTGGCTAGCCTAGCCCTCCCAATGCCGGTTGTTGAGACCCTGCTCCTGTTTGGCCAAGGAAAGGAACTAGTAGTGTGTTAATATTTTTGTCTTTGTTGTGTTTCTGATGACTTTGGACATAGAAACTCATTGCTCAGTAGTTACGAGTATTCTGAGAGACCCCACCCAGACCCAGCACAACATGGAGAATGGCACGTGCACACCCAGGTGCCCTGGAAAGACTCAGAGGCTCGCTCACATTGCACTGAGGTGGCGCCAGCTTTGGGGGATCGCTTGCTGAAATCTGGGCTCCCTGGTTCAGCAGGTGTCATGTGCCTGTCAGCTCAGGACCCTGGTGTCTCTGTGGGCCCACAGGCAGGGAGAAGGAAGCGGCTCCCAGACAGTGGTCAGTGCCTGGGCTGGAGGGCTTCTGCTTCCCACTCCTGCTTCCCAAGTGCTTCCTTAGAGTCTGGTCACAGCATGCGTGCACCTGAGTGTATGTGGGTGTGCCCACACGGGCTTGTGTGTGGGCACGTGTCTGCACGTGCATGTGTGCATGTATATGTCTGCACGTGTGTGTAAACGTCTGCACGTGCGTGCGCGCATGTACATGTCTGCATGCATGTGTGTAAACGTCTGCATGTGTACATGTGTGCACGTGCGTGTGCGCGTGTACATGTCTGCATGTATGTGTGTAAACGTCTGCACGTGCTTGTGTGCGTGTACATGTCTGCACGCCTGTGTGTGCGTACATGTCTGCACATGTGTGTACGTGTGTACATGTCTGCACATGCATATGTGCGTACATGTCTGCACATGTGTGTGTAAACGTCTGCACGTGCGTGTGCGCGTGTACATGTCTGCACGTGTGTGTGCGTACATGTCTGCACGTACGTGTGTGTACATGTCTGCACGCGTGTGTGCACATGTCTGCACGTGCGTGTGTGCGTGTACATGTGTGCACGTGTGTGTGTGCGTGTACACGTCTGCAGTGCATGTGTGTGTGCGCGCACATGTCTGCACGTGCATGTGTGTACACGTCTGCACGCACTAGTGTGTGCCCACACCAGGGTTTTCTATTGGGCTGTGCAGGTGCCGCCTTCCTCATAGATCATGAACTCTGAGCAGTCAGGACTGTGCTGCTCACCTGTATATTCCAAGCGCCCCCATAGCGCCTGGCACACAGTAGGGCTTCACTGACAGCCAGGTGAGTGGGACCTGACATGTAGCACCTTTGGGGCAGAATGACGGATTGTGGTCTAGTCTCACAATTTTTTTTTGGCAGTTTTTTTTTTGGCCAGGGCTGGGTTTGAACCCACCACTCTCGGTATATGGGGCTGGTGCCCTAGTCCTTGAGCCACAGGCGCCGCCCTAGTCTCACAATTTTTGCCCAAGAAAGAATTAGCCCTGCTTCAGGTGGACTTTGTCTGGGGGCACCCCCCCACACCACCTCATAGGGCGCACGTCTGTGTGGACCCCAGGCCTGCTGCGTGCCTCTCTGTCCTGTTTGTGACCTCTCAGGAGCTTCATCAGTTGTAACTTTCACCAGTCTGAAAATAATGTCTGGACGCTGAGAATTCTGGTGGAGCAGAGGTCTGTCCTTGAGGTAGACAGTAAAACCTTGGCTGAGTCTCCCTGTGGTGGGACAGAGGGCGTCTCTGGGACAGACTTTGGGTGCAGAGGGAGTGGAGGTGAGGGCCCGAGGCCTCACGTGGAGGCTGCTGTTGGGGGGCAGATCAGCTGCCTCCGGGCCTGTCCCTCCTGACCCCCCCAGGGCGAGTGGGAGTGACTGTCTTGCCCTCAGCACTGCAGGGTGCTCGTCCTTTGGTGGCCAGCTCTGCCCTCCACCCCGCCCTTGGCCCTCTTACTTGCATGTCAGTGTGCTGCCTTCCCAGGGTTATAAAGGGGACTGTCGAGTTGTCTGGTGTCCTCACCCTCTTTCACCGTAGTTACCATTAAGTGCTGCAGGTTCACGGCTCAGAGATGGGATGCACTGTGGAGGTCAGGCTGGGGTGGGCTTCCGAAGATCCATGCTGTGGGAGACCCATGTTGAGACAGAGCCTCAAGCTGTCACCCTGGATAGAGTGCTGTGGTGTCACAGCTCACAGCAACCTCCAGTTCCTGGGCTCAAGCGAGTCCCCTGCCTCTGCCTCCCAAGTAGCTGGGGCTACAGGCGCCCTCCACAACGTTCGGCCATTTTTTGGTTGCAGCAGTCACTGTTGTTTGGCGGCCCGGGCTGGATTCGAACCCGCCAGCTCAGGTGTCCATGGCTGGCGCCTTAGCCCGTTGAGCCACAGGTGCCGATGTGAAGGCAACTTCAAAAACACATACAATCTTAGAATAATGATAAAAGATTGGGGTGTTAGGAGAAAGAGAAAATCTGAGTTTAACAGGGTTATGTTAAGCCAGGGAGGTGCCTCTTACTCGTTGACTTACTAGAACCCCCTGTTTGCACATGTCAAGGAAAGTTCATGAGAACAATTTTGTTTCGGATTCTAGTAGTCACATTTTACCCCTGAAGGAACTGCCAGATAGCCCCACACCAGTCACCCAACCTCGTGTTTTGATGGGGTTCCTGTTTCCTTTATGCTTAAGGGGTGAAGGTTCTGGAACTGGTCAGAAGAGGTCCCTTGGCTCTGGGGACTTCGGTTTTGGGCCTGGAGCTGTGTGGTGATGAGTGGGTTTGGTCAAGGTGGGGCAGGCAAGAGCTCTGTAGACTTCACTCTGATGGAGAAAAACCACCTTTAAGCACTTACTAATGATTTTCATCAAGAGGTGGAGTATTTATTTATTTTTTGAGACAGAGCCTCAAGCTGTTGCCCTGGATAGAGTCCCATGGCATCACAGCTCACAGCAACCTCCAACTCCCAGGCTCAAACAATTCTCCTGCCTCTGCCTCCCAAATAGCTGGGATTACAGGCACCCGCCACAATGCCTGACTATTTTTTGGTTGTGGCTGTCATTGTTGTTTGGCGGGCCCAGGCTGTATTCGAACCCACCCGTTCAGGTATATGTGGCTAGTGCCTGAGCCGCTTGAGCCACAGACGCCGAACCAAGAAGTGGAGCTTTTAGAACACTTATGCGGAGATTGACAATATTTCACCCTTTGAAATTATCTTTTATTTTTATTTATAAATATTAGTTGTCTATTTTTTGAGACTTTGGGAAAAGAAAATAAGTAGTTAACTGATGACTCCATACTGAACCTCAGAGTCAAAGCATTCTATAATAGACATACTCTTATTTGATAATGTGTATGTTACTTTTTTTGCATTATTATTATTATTGCTCAATAGTTTGTTGCAGCCATCATCTGTCTTTTCTGAATGTATTTATCTTTGTTCATTCTTTACGAAGTTTTTGTCTCTAGTCCTTATCTTAAACATGTTATTGTTATTAAATTTTAAACCTTTTTAATTTTGTGAAGGCAAAAAGTGGAAACCAAATAAACACATGTATATGTAAAAAAAAGAAAGAAAATAAATTCTTTATATAATATACAAAAATAAAATAAAATAAAATACCACAAAGTCTACACAACTTGCAGGAAAAGAAGAGCTAAATGCAAAATTTGTATTGTTTGACTTTAAGTTCCAAGTAGTTTATTGAAATCTGACCCCCTAGTTTTGCCAGGATTCCGCAGGGCTCTGAGTCCACCTGCCCCATTCAGCTCCTGTGCTATCAGCCTGCTCAGAGCTCCGCTCCGGGGCCCCCCTTTGCCTTAGTGCCTTGGTCCCCATACCCTTCAGTTCTGCAGCCGCTATTTGAGAGTCTGTGCTGGAAGCACTTTTGCATCTGACCCAGCTGATGTGAGTTTTCTAATCAGACCATGTTTTCTTTGAGAGCATTTTACAACTTGACTCTCTGGCAGGCATCCTCAAACTACGGCCTGTGGGCCACATGCAGCCTGCCCAGGACATTTATCCGACCCCTTCGAGATAAGATATGTGCAGTGTGCATAGGAATTTGTTCATAGTTTTTTTAAAACTATAGTCTGGCCCTCTAACGGCCTGAGGGACAGTGAACTGGCCCCCTGTTTAAAAAGTTTGAGGACCCCTGCTAAGGGGTAAGGCCACTTTGCCCAGGACAGCATGGGGGGTGGGGGGCAGGGCCCGCAGAGGCTAGGACCTGAGAGCTGTCCCCAGCCCCTGCCACTTCTAGTGTGGAACCCTGGGCACATTACTGACTTCTATAGAGTGGACAGAGAAACGTCTTTCAACCTGTGAGAAGGATTGATGAGATAAGACACAGGGACAATGCTTAAAACCTTATATCATCCATCCATCCATCCCACCCTCCTGTGACTTATTAAACTTAACTGCCAAACATGAATTTATTTTATTTTTTTAGAGACAGAGTCTCACTTTATTGCCCATGGTAGAGTGTCGTGGCGTCACAGCTCACAGCAACCTCCAGCTCTTGGGCTTAGGTGATTCTCTTGCCTCAGCCTCCCCAGTAGCTGGGACTAATGGCGCCCGCCACAACACCCGGGTATTTTTTTTTGTTGTTGTTGCAGTTTGGCCGAGGCTGGATTCGACCCCGCCACCCTTGGTATATGGGGCCGGTACCCTACTCACTGAGCCACAGGCGCTGCCCCAAACATGAATTAATGTTGGGATAAAGGTCCCATGTTTTCGCCTTTACCTACCTTTTTGTTATTGTAATTACTAATTAATCTTTGAAATCTTTAAACATATTTATTGATCTGCATGGAGTGTGTTGTGGTTAATACGGCCATTGACATTTACTTCTGTGAGTGCCACCTTCAAACACGTCTCTCCTTACTTCCTCTGGCACACACAGGTGCACACACGTGCTGCACACCACACACACACACAGCAGGTCTGAGAGTCCGTGTGGAGGTTGAGCTGCTGGATTGACCCCACTTAGGCATTTCCTGCCCATGTGGCCAGGTAGGAGTGTCCGTTTTAGAGGCAGAGGCAGTAAGTGTTGAGAAAGCACACGTCATAGGCCTTATTGGCAATTTCGCCGGACACACGTGTCGTCTGTGTATCCGCAGACTAGCGTCCTTCTCGTGTGCACACGAGGCTGTCGGAGAGCAGTGTCTCTGCCTCAGTCCGAGGACCATGCCCTCTGCTTGGTGGGGGCGTGGCTTCCTGGGGGTGGGGGCTGTGCCTGGACTGGCGGCTCTCGGGGATGTGGAGAGATGACTCAGGGAGCTGCTGGATGGGACTGCCTGGCCCGCTGGGTGTCCGTGGGACTTCAGCCCAGCCCAGAGGTAACGGGGGACACATGAGGTGAGACACGCAAGTGAGGGGAGAGTTTCATCATGCATTGGGTTTAAGTGGTGTCAGTTTGGGGGGCTGCCCCCTGCAGGAAGGACTGCAGCCCCTCATTGATATCCACACCCACTCGACCAAGTGCTTGCTGTCCTGGGTGTGTTTGTCATCTTCACTTTGCAAGTGTGAAACTGAGGCTCAGGAAGACTAAGAGAAGCACCCCAGGTTGGTTTGGGCCAGGTGGATCAGGCCCGTGCCTTTGACCCTGGCCTCCGTCTGTCTTGCTGTGGCCCCTGAGTGTGCACAGTAGAGTCTGTCCAGTGGAGGGGACTGCAGCAGACAACATGGCATTTCTGCTCAGAGAGCAAAGAGAAGGGAGCTTTCCTGAAACACCTAGCTCAGGAGGGCAGCTCCTGGCCTGCAGGTGACCCAGCGGCCCCCTGGGAGTCCCTCATCCTCGCCTCCAACCCCTTTCCTTGAATCCAGCTACTTACCATTACTTGATCTTTGACAA